>VOPJ01011764.1:0-248660 GCA_014673585.1 Semibalanus balanoides | reverse complement strand
GATATGCATCATACCTTTGAGAGCACTTTGGATAATCCTGGTCGCCATCAAAGGCTTTGGAAGGAGAGTGTGGCAGATTTACTCGAATACGTCGATTTTGACCTTTGACCTTGCCGTGACCTGACATGTGACCTCAATTCGATATTTTTGAGTGGTATTCATATTGGTCTTATTGAGAGCTTTCGAATGCTGCCCAGAACGTCTCGCTGAGACTATTGGTTCGGAAGATAACCAGGGGGTGATAAAAGCTTCTCACCTCCAGTCAATGACGTTTGGCTGAGACCTCAGTCAATGGTGGGTTATAAGTCCTCCAGAAGCAAGAATAAGCAAACAAATCGTAATGGGTCATGCACAGAAATATCTGGGGAGTCGAATGGTACAGAAATTGTAGTATATCATCGTAAAGAACATTGTTGTTTGTCTATGTTTTCCCAAAAATACAGTATTTTTTATGTTGCCGTGCGAACCATTCTTTAATCGAAGGTAGTGGGTAGTAAAAGGTAATACAATTGTTATATATGCACGTTGCTGAATTGCAAATGAAACTGGCTATCCAACCATGTATAATTTTTTGGTTCAGACATTGCTTGCATCCAGTACTGATGCATCTAAATGCATGTCATACATAAGCACTTTCTCAACTGCACGCACCCAATCACACAATAGTTGACTTCAGGTCAGTTTTCTTGCATGAAAGCCCACATATTAAGTGAAATGAGTCCCATAACATGAAAATACGGTCAATTGTGCATCGTTTGAGCATGGAAAATTTAAAGAAATCGAGAAAAAGTATTTTGAATTAAGTCAGGCTAAATCGGGAAAAGTCCCCACTGTGCACCGGTGGCAATGACTTCAGAAATCATACACTTTCGAACACTTTCGACTTGGTTTGGTTCGATACCTACCCTTACCAATCAATTGTTTTTAAGCATAAGATGCGGCCCACCGTTGATGAAATAGAACCTATAGTCTGTCGTCGGATGCAGATCCAAGACAGCACCCCAGGGACTCTAACTTTAACCCTCGCCTTACGGGAGCCTTTCTCACCTTCGCCGTACGGGGTCTGAGCCCCACCTGAAAACTTCCAAACCAAGCAACATAGAGCAACGCGGTAAAAACCAGCATGTTGCCGCCATGTGAGGAATCTAACGGTATCCAATTTTTAGGTTTTAGGTCAACGGGTGACTTGGTCAAGTGAATGACCGCACTCAATCGCGTCCAGAATAGCCATTTTACAGTCAGAAAAAAACGAAATGAAAAATTAATAATGTAAATAAAAATGCGTGTTCCCAGACCTTCTTTGTCTCGGAAATACAGAAAATAAAACAAATGTTTTTACAGAAACATTTTTGCTCAGAAATACTCATCTGCAAGTAGGACAATATATTTCGATGCATTTTTCGAGATATTTTCTAGACAGTTTTTCGCATATGCCTACCTAATGATTTATGAGTAAGTTTTGAGTTACATTCAAACAGTCGCACAATTCTTGTCAACCAGAAAAATGAAGAGTTAAATCGAAAGCCGTACGTGCCGCACACCATGCGTGATAATTATTGTCTATTTTCAAATCAATTCCAAGCTCAGTACCTACAGCATAAACGCAGGACGTTAGCAGCGGTCAACTCGGGCGGAGTATCAACCATTGTGAACAATAAACTAATGGGGACCTGTTGCCAACTTCAAAATTTGACCTCAGGTCAAGGTCATTTGGTGACCCAGGTAGGTCATGTTGCATATGGGGCGACGTGACTGGACGAGACAAATACAATGGTGTCATATGCACGTCTCTATCTTTCTTCTATCTAGAGGTATTGGCAAAAAGGTGCTGATGATCTGAGATGACCTCAGCCGACCTAACAGGAGTAACTGAGCTGCAATTTCACATGGGTCATCAACAATGAGCTAAAATAGCTTGATTCTGACATAATTGGCCTGATCAAATACATGTTCTCTGAAAAGGAAGCAATTGTATATTTTTCATGAAACGTGATCTTTGATGACCTCTGGTCAGGGGCGTAACAACGAGCTCAAAGCTACTGGGCATACGCGCTGACCAGTGACCATACACGTTTACTTAAGTCCTAAGAACACACTCCCTAACAAAACTCAGTTTCAAGTGCTGATATATTTTTTTATTTAACTTGTATTCATGTTAACTCTTATTTTATACAGCTGCATCATTGGGAACTGATAAGCTGTCTTGTCTCCATACTGCCTACATCAAAGTCTTATGTTGTTGTAGACCTTTTCTTAATGATAATCGGCATCTGTTCAACTGAACGTGGCATAGCGCATGTCATATCGTCAGGCACACTGGAACTTTGACACCATTTTAGCACTGACACATTTCATTAAAACAGAATATCATCTGTTCATATTCGAACGGCGTCAATGGCATTCAATATCGACATGAACATTACATTGCGTTGCAATTTTGCCGTAAACGAAACTGAATGACGCTTGCCTAAGTCAACTAAAACTTGCCTATCTCTAATAAACGCTGTCAGCTCTATTGCATTATGTCTGAAACCAGTGACCAGTGTTGACACAGTGCACTGTCGATTTTTAATGCCCTTTGCCGTGGGAGTGTGTTACGCCGATGTGAGATGCACATATGTAAAACAGTATGTCTGCTGTCGGTTTACATGAGATATGTCGAATTGAGCTGAACAGACGCTGATTCGCGTCAAGAAAAGGTGTAGTTGCGCCCATACCCAGGCGCCCCGACTCCAGCAGCGGCGGCAGGGGCGCCTACAAGGGCTCCACGTCAAACAGATGGTACTGACATGTTGTCATCGGGGGCGACATAACACGGTATTGGCTTGTACGGGCGCTTACATAGTGGCTGGGGTTGTCCAGTGGTAAACACACTGAACTTCAGTACAGTGCAGAGACCGCGCCGACCGTGGGCTCGACAGTGGTCGGAATTCAGGCTCAATATCTGCAACTCTGAAATAAATTGCGTTACGCAGCGGCGCGACAATTTTGAGTCTTATGCCCTGGATACGCATTACCATCAATGCGTCGTATTGCGTATGGTGCGGACCTCTAAAAATGTTACTGACGTGAACATTTTTTTTTGGGAAGACATGTTTCTCTCCCCTATTTCGATGGGGGCAACCTGCCCCCTCCCCCATCCCCCTTCCGCCGCCACTGATTGCCTTGGTTACCTCATTAGTCATTACATTGCTGTCTCTTTTCAATCACCTGGACGCATGTCACAAGCTCCACGGGGAATAACGCATTACTGACACTAATAACAATTATCGGTGGTGCAGAGGAAGCACCGAGTAATGAAAACCTCTCCAGCCTCCACAAAGGCTTCATATACTGAACAGGATACATACATGTATGTGTTGCCTTCGTTACCTCATCACATCATTGTGGCATGTGCTTGGCAATGGAGCAGAGGAACCAGTCGGTATCGCGCCGGGTATACATCAGTGAGCAAGGGGACACGCTCTGCGACATCATCATACAAGATTGGCACTGATCACAACGATCGAGCTCAAGTCGCTACGCCGAATTTCCACTGCAGGAATATGTGTTCTTTGGCCGCAACTCTGCTGTAGCATGCAGAGGCAGGAGCTGACTCACGGCACTCACAATAATTATGACTTGAGGCATGCCGAGGGCACACCGCAACAAATCGATTTTACGTTAACCCGCCATTGGCTGGGGGGGGAGGGAAACGCCCCCCTCAGGGATTTTCACAATAGCTTACAAACGAACAGCGCTATCAACGCCAAACTTCGGGTACCTTATCCTACATCAATTTGACGTGTTCCAGGTGAGTGGACAATCGCCAGTAAAGTAAAAAGGGCCCATTTAGAGCAGCAATCAGTCTGAAATTATTTACATCCGGGAACTCTGGGAGGTTCCCGGATTAGATTACGTCATTATGACGCAGCTCCGGCGATTTCCAGAGATTTGTGAAGGGGGGGGCGCAATCAAGATTACCTTACTTTATAAGGTTTGTTCATTAGGGAAAAATGATCGCCGGGGTGACGTCACATCTTTTGGCATCAATATTTTGCAATATGGTAGCAAATAAACAAAAGCGTTTATGGCGCCGACGATTCATTCAATGTTAATACTATACTATGTTAGAATTTAGATAATGTTAATAGTTTTGGTTGATATAAGTCGCATTGTGCACCGCAATGACCTTTCTAAAAAACAAAAAAAAATCGTACTTTTTGCCCCCTGACCCCAATTTTTGAACAAAAAATAAATTTCGGGGTTAAAAAAAATATTGTCACGACGAATTGCATGGTGATTGTCCCATCAAAATCGGCCGAGCGGTTCTCGAGATCTCCGGGGGGGGGGGGCAGAATCTGCCCCCGCAGGTTAACGTAATTCTGGCCGCCCGCAGGGAATAGGGTTAAACCCCTGGCGCCGCCACTGATGCAATGCACTCAGTCGACGAAGCGGCGCGGTGGAATGAGAGGTCTGCATGGTCGCAAATTTTATATCCCTTAAGGGTTACCACTGAGGTTATTTTACTAGTGTCTATCTAAAATGAATGTGCCATAATCGTAACCGTAGAGAAAATGTTGTTATTAAAACCGATAAATTTTTATTCAGGTAGAGCTATGCAGCTATGCTAAATGCTACAGGATCGTAGAAATCGTAGAACTTGTAACATAGCGAATCATAGCCCGGTATTTATGAATAATGTTGACTCTTGACCACTGTACGACAAAATGGTCGTGGCTGGATACTAACTGAAAAGGCTGCATGCCAAAAAACGTTATACAATTTGTGTGTAACAATTAAAAACAGCACAGATGGAGTTAAATAGATTTGGTGGGTCCATTGCCCCACCATCTTGGTCTTTGTTCCATCAACTTTGGCAAAGTCGAAGATATTCATGTCAAAAATATGGTGGTATTTTCCGTGGTATTTTCCAGATATGCACCAACCAAGCAGGAAAAAGGATTTTCCATGTCTGAAATAGTAAATTTCCTTACCAAGTTTTTGAGAAAAGCTCCATGCATTCAAAACTGAGACAGTTATTGACTCCGAAGCCCTGTATAACACCGTCTCTTTGTGTTTCAGTCGTACGAAGTACCACATCGTATTGCCAGTTTTCGTCAGTTGTTCGCCTCCGCCTGCTACCTCAGCCGTCATCTGTCACTCCGTGCCGACAAACCGGCTCACGTCTGGTCTGAAAACGACCACCTCACACTTACGCTGCCACCGCCGCCGACACACCGGCTCACGTCTGGTTGAAAAAGACCACCTCACACTTACGCTTGCCACCGCCGCCGACAAACCGGCTCACGCTGTCTGAAAACGACCACCTCACAACTTACGCTGCCACCGTCGTCCGACAAAACCGGCTCACCGTCTGGTCTGAAAACGACCACCTTCACACTTACGGCTGCCACCGCCGCCGACCAAACCGGCTCACCTGGTCTGAAAACGACCACCTCACACTTAACGCTGCACCGCCGCCGACCAAACCGGCTCACGTCTGTCTGAAAAAACGACCACCTCACACTTACGTCCTGTCCTCCCTCCCCCACGCCGCCGATCACAAACCGGGCTCACGTCTGGTCTGAAACGACCAACCTCAACACCTCGCTGCCACCGCCGCCGACAAACCGGATCACGCTCTGGTCTCGAAAATTCGACCACCTCACACTACGCTTCCACCGCCGCCGACAAACTCGCGTCTCTACGTCTGGTCTGAAAACCGACCACTCACACTTTACGCGCCAAACAGCCGCGCTGCCTGCCTTAAGGGACACCGAGTCCTCAGTCGCGACATGCAAGGCCATAATGGCAGCAGCAAGCAAATCAACAGTCCACCCACAGGCTGGTTCAACGGGATTGTGGGGCCATCACCTATTCGTTATTAATCCTGGCAGGGACTTTCGGATAGAATATTACACACACGCCAACCAGCAAAAGTAACAGCAATATCCAACGATATGCAGCGGATATGTACAGGCAAATTCCAGGCAAGCAAACAGCTGCATGTTGGCCGAAAGTTCAGAGGCTCCAAAGAAACGCCAGCCAACGCTAGAACCACACAGACTGAGAAGTCCAAACCGTGCGGCGCGGCTGTTGAGCCTCTTTACAGTGACGTCATTGGCCATCGTGGCGGACCAAACCAGGGCCGGGGTTTACGAACGGTTCCCGTCCAAATGCCACCGGCAGTGACGCAGTTGCTGAGCCCTCTCCCTGCGGACGACGTTGTGCCCTCTCCTAGTGGAACACCATCTGTCACAACCCAGTCACACGGGGCTGCAGACGTGCAGACCTTTCCCCCAACGCGAAATGCTGAGTGGGCCATCACCCACCCAAACGGCCTGCGCGCCGCCATTCCATCAACAAACGCCATTAAGTTTAGAACGACACCGCGAAACGGTCGCCGATGAGAGATGGTGGCGATTTCAGAGATGAATGGCAGCAACAGAAACATATGTTAGCACTTCGGAGAGCCGGATCGGAAGGGAACAAACTTGAATACGCGGTTCGAAAAACGACCTTTTCCTCGTTAAGAACAGAGTTACAAGACGCAGACAGCTTCAAAAATGAAAGTATTGACTGCACCACATTTATAAAAGCAGAAAAGCGCTTTCATGGAGGCGTCGTTTGAAACCCGATCAGGGACACATTTCGATGCTAGCCTCAATGAAGTTCACTTTGATCAATGCAATACATTCATAGAGATCTCGAGATCGAGCAATTTAACATCGTGGTTGTTTGCCGCTTAAATCCCAGAAAATGATGGCTTCTTCAGATGCCTTCTCGGAATCATGTGTCGTGATGACTGAAACATTTATTTTACGTTAATACTTATCCCAACTTAACCAAATAAAATGCATAGCACTTCTGATCTCCGGTTTAACGCTGAGATGACGCTGTCGCTGATATAACGCACCTGGCCCGCGAATGTTCAGTAGACGCCGCTTATACGCCCACTGGTTAATACGCCCATCCACTTATAACACCGAAGTTGGCCCGGTACGAAATATCCTGTACAAAAGTATAGGCAGAAACTCCGCTTATGACGTCCACATTTCGGTTATAACGCCCAGTTCAGCGCGAGCCAAATCATCGTGTCGCCCAATCCTGGCGGCTCTACACGTGTACTGTACAGCGGCGTGGTGCCGCGTTTTCGCCCTGGTGTCTCATGCCTGAGTCCGGCCGCCACCCTACGCGCGTTGGAGGCTGCTCGCACAGGCCTTGAGGGGAAGGTTTCGAAGAACCATGCAGGTGTGTCGAACACGATCGCCACAATTTTTAAAATATTGTTTCAAAAAAAAAAAAACTTTGAGTGTATCCATTGAAAAATGATTTTAAATGACGTCCACGAATTTCTGCGTGAGAAAAAGATGTTAAGGCAGATAACGATGGCCTGATTTTGTTCAATTAATACCTCCAGGTGATATCAGATGTCTTTTGGGTTGTATATGCTGGGCCAATTAGGAAATTTGATTATGGCACCCGTTCCGGATTTTCACCCAGAAATGCTCGAGCCCAATGTGGGCGCTATCAGCAGCGTCTTCTGTAACGCCATGTGACGCAGTGTATGCTGCGCAAACATTTCGCACCGATACTGACTAACGGGGCCATATGGAGCATTACAGCAATGCACCAGTCGTAATACAGCGCCGCCCAGCGTCAACTCAGATGATTCCCCTCCCACCACCAGTGTCCCAAAATTGGCTGATTTGGATGGGAGATGACGCCCAACTGTGAATAATTCTCCACTCTCATTCTCCATTTAAGAAACTTATTTTCCACTGAATTGTGATATTGATTCTGATATAAATAAATATTGACTAAAAATGCATGATTGCAATGAAAACCACATCTTTTCATATTCAAAACAGTAATCGAAATAGTACCACTTTCAACATAATTTTCCACTCTCATGGTCTTTTTGGGCTAAAATTTTCGACTCAGACACCCAAGCCAAAATGGAATCTTGGGACACCTGCCACCCGACGCCTCTCGCACCAGCCAGTCGTGCCCCGCTGGACGGAACTTCTGCCTACTACGCCAGCTGTTTAGTCATGCACCACTAGGCCAAGAAGATGGCGTTCCGTGCAGCGTCAGCAGATCCGCCGCCATGGCACCTGGGTCGATTCCAGAGGGATGAGCAGGGCCGGAGCGATGGTGCTGGATCAAACCCTCTGAGCCGGCCGAGCTCCTCCGGCTTAGATGCGCTTATGTGATAATATATGGGGGGGGATTTGAAGGGACATCCCCGCTCGCTCGAAACACATAGCGCTTTGCTGTGCAATATGATTTGATAATTTCTGAAGATAGACGCGCCAGATTAAACCACAAATATCGTATCCCATTCAAACAGATTTTCATAATGGTAAAAATATGACTTACACATTAAGTTCAATCTGCAAAATACCACAGTATCCAAGAGCAGGTTACCCAATAAATTTAGAGACCTCATCCACTGCAGCTCAATATCCAGTAGGCATAGTGATCCGAAATAAGATATTCACGAAAAATTACAATATCGATGTCGCATTGGAGAACAAGCATTTCCGTGATTTCACACCACTATTAAGAGATTTTGGCTACCTCAATACTTAAACTAAAGCGAGCTCGAATATCCAGACCCAGTCGTATCGATCAATGCAAATTTATTAGGTAAATCTCTATGTCTAGATTTCAACTGCGCGTATTTTTTGGCCAAGTATGCAAAGCGAAACACCTCGCGATGTTGTGGCAGGGCAAGTCGACTGTGGTGCTGCTGGAGCATACTGAACAGCACAGGAAGCTCCAAGGAGCGAGATAGGCCGACACACAATCCGCCGAACGCTGAGGCGACATGCTAAACAGGCTGCTAGCGAGACCTGATGAAGAAGCTGCCTGTACGGTAAAGTGCTGCAAATATTGAATCTGGGCAATGCATAACAAGGCAGAGTATGCGTCGATTTGGCCTTTGACCTGACCTGTGGCCTGACATTTGACCTCAATTTGACATTTTTAGTGTGATTTAGACTCGTCTCGTTGAAAAATTTCGAATGCCGCTTAATGCATCTCCATGCGAACATTGGTTCGGAAGATACCCCACCCCTCTCCAGTCAATGGGGTTCGGCTCAGACCCCGTCAATGCCGGGCTATACCTGCTGGAGCTCCGAAGAAAGACTGTCGCGGAGGCGTTTCACATAAATGTCACATGGCAAACAGCGTGATTAATGATTTCCTTCAGCACCACAGACCGCAGTCGGTCAATAGCTGGAGCAGTCGATAGGTCAGGCTCTGCCGCAGACAACTGGTTCGGTCCGGTTCCGGTTCGGTCGGCCCCGGCCATAATCACACAGCTTACGTGGCATCAGCCACCGTATCCAATGCCACTGCTGGCGTTCAATGGCAGGCGCCGTACACTGGAAGCGAGACCTCAACAGGGGCTAACAGGATGCAGGAAAACAATGCAATTAATTGCGCTGAGAGACCACACTGGAGCGAACATTTCGAGACTGCACTTAGACCTTTTGACGACACTATGGGTGGTTTTCAGGGTTATGCCCTCCCCTCGGTCTACCCTATTCCGCATCTTCGCCACAAATCTGTCATTAACAATTCGTGCGCTCGTACCTGTTTGATGTAACGCTGGCTACCTACGGTTTTGGCTTGCGGCGGTCTCCACTCTGCCTGCGTGCCGCTCTCGTCCTGTGCAGCTGAAAGACACTTGCTGATAACGGCTTTGCAGAGGAGACGTGTAAAGTTTAGGGAATGGCGTGGTGTTGGGGTGGTGTCGGGGTGGTGGTGGGGAACGAGACGAAACCGATGCACGTGCGACCGGCGGAGGGTCCCTGACGCGACCCGCGCGGCAGAATCCCAGAACTCGAGTCAGCGAATGGCTGCCATGTCCACCGCTACAGCTGTGGCTTGCGCCGTCCGAGGTTCTTGACGGAGCGCTTCGATTGATAATAACATTGACGTTAATGTGAATTAAATATTATTGTCAGCGGAGGCTGGCGTGGCGCAATTTGAAGACAACACGGAAATATATTGTCAGGTAGAAGTCCAAGCGCCTAGCACATATTTGCCGAAAGGGAGTCGTTCTCGCTAGGCCGGACGTCGGACTTCCCTCGAATGTGCTTAATGTCAATCCATCGGCAAATGAAACTCAAACTTTTCAAGACACTCAACAGCTGGGGCATTCCACGACAGATCGACTAGAAAATTTACAATTTCACACCACCACATTTTTTATTTTAACGAAACTTTGTCTATAGCGTTATCTTGTGCCCTGAAGTCGATTTTGGCATTGGCAGATCCCTAAGGTCAACGGTTCTCGAGATATAGCCTCGGGCATTTTAGCGAGGTCACGCTGCAGGGTAATCTTTGGAGGCCTGTAGCTCCAAAACCACTGATTATAATTCATCATATCGGCATATCTTCGTGACCGCAGTGAACTGGACAACATTTTGGTAGTCTCCGATTAAAAAAAAAAAATACTTTGGATTTTTTGATGACGTCATAATTTTTCATTTTTTGTGCCTATACCCCTTCCCCCTAAAAAGGACCAATTTTTGTGGTTTCATATTAAAGCTTCTCCATTTATCTCGAGATATGAGAAAAATAAAAAAGGTAATATTTCTAAAAAAATTTATTTTATTTTTTGAATACTAACGTTTTTTTTACCCAAAACACAACAATTACGTGGGCTTTGCAGTTAGAATAACCGCTACTTGCACTGTATTTTGGGGGTGGGGTCTTGGACAGGGGCGGGATCAGCCACGTCAGTTTGGGGCAAACAAAATGGTCCTTCTGATATCCAAAATGCATTTGCAAAATCATAATCAAACAAATAAACCAGCATGACTCATCGAGAGCTGACATGCCACCTGTTTGGAGGAGGCCGCTGTCTAACGTAGGTACATCACAAACGGGAAGGATGTATAAAAATAACACTTCAGCACATATATATACATATAATACGTCAATAGACCTGAAAATATGTTTACGCAAAGTTCCTAAAATGAATATAAAACGGCCATATAAATTTAAATGTTTTTTCTTTTACCAAAGGTACGGAATGAGTGTGCTTCAAGAAACGAGGACGCTTGGCATCTTGTTATCTTTTTGCTCAATAAGCTCTCCGTCGTAACAACCAGTTTGAAATGCGGCGGGAACCCTGGCCTGTTTTATATCGACCAGGTTTGTAACCTTGAGTTGTTGCGAAATTATATCGTAAAGATGTTTTTAACAAAGTTGTATGTTGCGTGTTTCGCCTACTCAGACGACTTAAATGTTGCCTTATTCATTAACTACAGTATTCATTCATAGTTTTAATATTCATGTGGGATTTGGTGTTTTAGACTTAAAAATATCAATTAGGGTCATACGATATCGATCCGTTTTATTGAACAGATATATTTCGAATTAACCCTATTCCCTGCCAGGAAGATTCTGTCCCCGTGGTTTCTCGCTTGCCGCATCTAAACTTAGAACTAGCGTCTTGTAACGTTGTGACTTTTCCTACAATTCATTTATGCGTGTTGTGTCAAAATTTTGGGAAAAAATCGGCCCAGCAGAGGCGGTACCATCCTCATGTTTTTGGGAGGGTGTTAGAAAGTGAGGCGATATACTACCTTCGTAGCATGTGGATCCAATAACATGCCGCAAATCAAAAAACGTTGTCATTGCAGTACACATTAGAAAGCACATTGAATTGTACAATATATTGGGTGGAGAAGCGCAAATTAGCTTCATAAAAATGGAAGGCGATACCCACCGTAAAATTGGGTCCAACTCCAGTTAGTAGATGAATAAAAGGTTGTTGCGCACAAGTGCCTCAACTAGTATACCTGGATCTCCTATAGCGCAATGAGATCAAAACATTTAACAATTACAAGCAAATAACGCCCACATGTGACGTTCATATATCATCACCCAAGAACTATCACGAACAGCACATATGCTGCTAGTCAGAAAATACCACCATATTTATCATCTATGATACGGATATGGATTTTTCATTTTCGTACTTGCCTTTTTTATTTTTGAAGAGTCGAAGAACCATACACTTTCTGAAGTCAGACCAAACTTTTGGGCATGGAATCGGGGCGAACCAACATGGCTGCAATGATCTTTCAAAGAACGTCCACATTTTTCGTATTGATTGTCACCTGGTCCCCAATTTTTTAACATAAAATGAATCTCGTGGTCCAAAAAGAGTTTAATGAATCTTGTCATGAAATACAAATGTGTTTGTTCCACACTCATTCCTACCTTTGGTAAAGAAAAAACACTTTAATTTGTATGTCCGTTTAATACCATCTTTGGAACTTGCGTCAGCATATTTCAGGTCGATTAGGTATTATATATATATATATATGCTGAAGTGCTATTTTTTACATCCTTCCGTTTGTGATGTACCTACAGTTATGACACGGCCTCCTCTAGAACAGGTGCATGTCAGGCATCGGCTCTCGACGTAATGCTGTTTATTTGTTTATTATGAGTTTTTGCAAATACATTTTGGTATCAGATGGCCATTTTGTTTGCCCCAAACTGAGTGGCTGGATCCGCCCCTGTCCCAAGACCCGCATCCCCAAAATACAGTGCAATTAGCGATATTCTATACTGCAAATGCCCGTAAAATGTTGTTTTGGTAAAAAACGGAAGTATTCAAAAAATAAAATAAAATATTTTTAGAAATATTACCTTTTTTATTTTTCTCATATCTCGAGATAAATGGATTAACTTTAATATGAAACCACAAGAATCGGGTGCAACTNTTTTTTTAGAAGGCCATTTGGTCTGCTCCAAACTGAGTGGCTGGATCCGCCCCTGTCCTAAGACCCGCAACCCCAAATACAGTGCAAGTAGCGATATTCTATACTGCAAATTCCCGTAAAATGTTGTTTTTGTAAAAAACGGATGTATTCAAAAAATAAAATAAAATATTTTTAGAAATATTACCTTTTTTATTTTCCCCACATCTCGAGATAAAGGGAGAAGCTTTAGTATTAAACCACAAAAATCGACACTTTTTAGGGGGAAGGGGTATAGGCACAAAAAAATGAAAAAGTATGACGTCATCACAAAATCAAAAGTCATTTTTTTTAAACTGAGACTACCAAAATGTTGTCCAGTTCACTGCGGTCACGAAGATATGCCGATATGATGAATTATGTTTAGTGGTTTTGGAGCTACAGGGCCTCCAAGATTACCCTGCAGCGTGGACCTCGCCAAATTGCCCGAGGCTATATCTGAGAACCGTTTGACCTAAGGGATCTCCGATGCCAAAATCGACTTCAGGGCACAAGATAACCCTTATAGACAAAGTTTCGTTAAAATAAAAAATGTGGTGGTGTGAAATTGTAAATTTTTTGGTCGATCTGTCGTGGAATGCCCCGGCTAGGTCGGCCATGTCTCCGAACCTGACCAGAAGACGATCCAGCACTGACTCCTTGTTCGCTGGCTGACTGTCGGCTGACTTATTTTCAGCCTGCTTTATGCTGCCTGATTTACTGTTGGATTGTTTTTCACCGTCTGGCCGACTGTCGTTTTGGATCTTGTCGTCTATATGGGTATGCGATTGTTTGTTGTCTTGCTGACTGGGCGGCATCCCGGCGGACAGCAAATTTGTGTCGGGGTTTTCTGACAAGGCTTTTTTGTTAAACCTATCGACCAGTCGGGCCACTACAGACTGACTAGCTCCGCCTGCTCCCGTTCGACCCTCTCCACTCCTTGCACTCTCCCTCTTCTCCTCGATTTTGTGGTGGCTGGACGATTGTAGCCTGCGGAACTTCTCCAGTAAGCGGGCCACCGTACCTGACGACTCGGCTCTGGCGTGTCCCGCTGTCCTCCTGCATTGCTCCATGGCGCGACCGTGGGCACCTCGCACGGATGACGAACTCCGACAATCGCCCTCCTGTCCATTATCCGACTCACAGGGCGGCCCAACACTGGCCGACGGCTGCTGCCCCCACTCCGTGGCGTGTCCACGATCCCACTCACAGGCCGGCCCAACACTGGCTGACGGCTGCTGCCCCTGACTCCGTGGCGTGTCCACGATCCGACTCACAGCTCACACGGCGGGCCAACGCTGACTGCGCGTCTCTGTATCTCCTAAGACTGACCTGTGGGACGACACTGCACCGATAGCGAGCCGGCAGCGACACCTGGCATAAGCCGAGGTGCCGTGGTGCCGTGCACGATATGAGCTGTGTCGCGAGCACCTCCGTCAGTCGATAGGGTGTGCACGCCGGAACGCTGTTTACTTAGCGCTATCTGAGCCAGAGCCATATCGGCCACTGAACATCTGAGGGCACCTAACCACCTCCATACCTCCTCACCCACCCACATACTGCCTACCCGTGACTCGTCACTGAGTCCGCCTCTGGACACGTGATGCCGCCTACCCGTGACTCACACTGAGTCCGCCCCTGGACACGTGATGACGCCTACCCGTGACTCGTCACTGAGTCCGCCTCTGGACACGTGATGTCGCCTACCCGAGATTTGTCACTGAGTCCGCCTCTGTACATGTGATGACGCCTACCCGAGACTCGTCACTGAGTCCGCCCCTGGACACGTGATGCCGCCTACCCGAGACAGTCCGCCTCTGGACACGTGATGCCGCCTACCCGAGACTCGTCACTGAGTCCGCCTCTGTGCATGTTGATGACTCTTACCCGAAACTTCAGACTCCACACGCTGAATCATGGGACATATAGTACCCCCACCAAAAAGCTTACCGGATTTACCCCTCCATATTAGGAGCATATTTAAAAAGCAGTTGTCATTCTTTTTCGGCCAGGTGGCCCAATGTACAGGGGCCCGCAGTTGCTATGGTACACACTAAGGTCCGGCTTATTTTGTGCTCTTATAAGTGTATTTCGAAGAGTTGATAGATAAAAACTGACATTCATTAGAAGCGCAGTTACTGAGAGCTTTCATTGCAAGCTATGGTTACACGGTAAAATTCTTTGGACTTTTCGACGCAATAGCCAAAAACAATTTTACTGCTTTCGGCAGGGCAAGCTACCACGAACTTGGCATCGCCGCCTGATATTACGACACCGCCATCGAGGGCGAAGTGAAAACAAAGCTGCTTACTACTCTGGCGTACTAACAACCTAGGCCCGAGGGCAGACCCGGCCCCGGTACTACGTTCTGCACACGGCAACTTAATACAGCCTAGCCGGTGGGCAGGATTTGGGTCGGGGAGGGAGGAGCCACACAGTACTAACATACCTAGCCCGGGGCAGGGAACTGGATGGAGACGAGGCCGGTCTAGATTCGTTCACGTCTTGAGCCGGCCCGGGTATGAAAAACTATGATTGAGGTTAGGTTTTTAAAGCACAATGTTTGGCCACAGAAGTAGCACTGCTTACTGTTTAATTGTCATGGGTTTGAATGCAGTATTATGATTGAAGACTCAAGAGTAGCTCACGTGCTTGATCTCTGGGTTACTGTAGAAGAAACGAGGACAAGCCTAAAACCTGAAAGGAAGGTCCAGAAAATAGTCCTCTAAAATTTTAAGAATCGTGAAGGTGAAGAGTGAGCGAGAGCGAGAGAGCAAAGAAAAGGGCAAAAGAGAAGCGACGAGAGCAACAAGCGAGACGAGAGCGAGAGAGAGCGAGAGAGAGCGAGAAGAGCGAGAGAGAAGCGAGAGCGGGAGAGAATATTCTATAATGGTTTCAAAACATTATTGTTATTGTAGTTATTTATCATTATATTTTATTGTTATTTACAGTTATGCTAACAAAACCTCATTGGTTATTGTGATGTTGGGCAGAAAGGTAATCAGAGGTAGCAGATTACAAAATAAAACTCTTGATGACATTTTACTAAGAATGGTCACTGAAAACATATTCCATCGATAAACCTATTTGTAAATATGTTATTTATGTGATATAATTTGCACGACACTTTGGTATTCTTATTTTCGATATGCAACCAACTGAAATAATAGGATATCATATGAGGAATCATTAACCGAAGGATTTGGAACGTGATGCGGGAGAGAGGTGAGCAAAGGAACGACCACTTGACCTGTTTAATTATGTGGGCATAGCTGCGAAGCGAAAACATCTGGTCGACCAATTGCTGTACTTTATTTTACTCAGTTTGCGATCTTTCAATATTATTAGTTTCCATCTGTGGTCCTATTTATGAACGGACTAATGAGGGTGTGCCACAACAACACAAAATTGAAAAGTATTAGTTGCTCAGGACTAATGTGGTCTCCGAGGGCCTGGCGAGTTTGAACGATTGCCTTTTTTGTTCATATTGCACTGGTCTAGGGGTTTCTGAAAAGGCTTAAGTTTGGGGGCTTATAAACCATTTACGCAAATGAGGGATCACTACCTGCATTTGGCTCTGGTAGACAGTTGGGTTCTGTTAGAGTGCGTTTTTTTTCTCTGATACCTTACTTGAATATTGCCTAAAAAGATGTTTTCAATATTTTTCAAAAGCTTAAATTTTGGCAAAATACTTAAAAAAACATTTTCAGATTGTTGCATTTTGATTAATAAATGGAAACTATTTTTTTTTTCATGGGGGGGTTCCCCGATTGTATACTTTTTTAAATCAAAATATTCGTCTGCAAAATGTAGATCTAAAAATGGAGGCAGAAAATGTGTCTTAAAAGCTTGAAAATAATCTAGAACAAGCTTTGGATATAGTTTTGTTCATTTTGAGTAACAATCAGCTTCAATATTTCGTATTAAAAAGTAATTAGTGATTACCGTAATTTGTCAGTTAATCTATCATGGCATCACAAATACTTCTTAATTTTAAAAGCCCAATATTCGGTTGAACATCCGCCATGAAATTAATGCTATGCCTCCCAACAAGACGCAACTGTCCGTGTCAACCGGGGCTCTATGCAGATAGTAATCCGTCAATCATTTGCTGTGTTAATACACCCAAACTTTAAGCCTTTTGCGGAAACTTGAGCAAACTACCAATATAGCATGAAATGATACGTTTACTCACCAGGTCTTCGGAGCGAAACATTACCCTGATCACCAAAACTTGTATACAATGTTTTTTTGGCACACCCTAGTCACCATTTTGTTATGGCGCTTGCGGTGAATTTTCGTTCGATTATTGATTCATGGTGTTGGAATAACCCTAATATGGGTGGCTTTTTAAATTAAGTAATCTTCGGTCATAATAAAGTGTCTTGCCAGACTGAGGCCTTTGGTCTAGGAGAATACTTTTCTGTTTGAAATTTTCGTACTTCGAAGTTTGGTAGATTGAATTTGGATGTGAATTAGTTATTAATCGGGAGGGACATCAGTAAATGCAGTAATACAATAAATCGATTTAAAGCGACAATGTTCCTTTGATTCGTTCCTGTATCCCGTCCTCGATATCCCGTTATCCCCATTCCGTATCCCGTTACGTTATTCCGTGTTTTGATCCCGTTTCCGTATCCCGTTTCCGTTATCCCGTTTCCGTATCCCGTCCGTATCCGTTTCCGTTATCCCGTTTTCCGTATCCCGTTCCGTAGTCCCGTTTCCGTATCCGCGTTTCCTATCCCTTTCCGTATCCGTTTCCGATCCCGTTTCCGTATCCCGTTTCCGTATCCCGTTTCCGTATCCCGTTCCGTGATGCCCGTTTCCGTGTCCGTTTCCGTGTCCCGTTTCCGTGTCCCGTTTCAGTGCCCGTTTCTGTGTCCGTTTCCCTGCCCGTTCCCTGTCCCGTTTTCCTATCCCGTTTCCGTATCCCTTTCCGATCCCGTTTTCGTGTCTTCGTTTTCGTTCCCATTTCCGTTATACCGTTTCCGTATCCCGTTTCAGATCCCGTTTCCGGCTATCCGTATCACGTTTCCCCGTATCCACGTTCCCGTACACGTTTCTCGTATCAGCGTGCCCGTATTCACGTTCCGTTTACGTTCCTGATCACGTTCCCGTTATCCCGTTTGATGTCGCCGATATGCCTGTGCCATTACATGACGATAATGCGCTTCAGTTTGCATCGGCGTCGACGTTCTTGGGCTGCGCCATGGCATCCAGACCGAAAAAAGGATGAGAAGTGCCGGCAAGGCACTTCTGTCCTGCTGGCGCGGTTTCGTGTAAGAAGTGCAATTTTTAAGACCGTCTTCGGCCCGACTAATATCCTATGCTGACTAGTCGACTTCAAGGCTTTGTGTATGTGTTTTCGTGTGCATGGGGCAGAGTATATACCATGTGCCCACGCCCAGTGACATTGAACAGTGTAACCACCTTACTGCATGCAATGCAGCATGCAGATGGAAAGTAGTTAGGCTCCAATGTCTTGAATATGCAGGCTTCTAACCTCTCGTCATTAAAAACGTCCGGAAATGGAAGCACATATCGATCTCATAAAGAAAATTACGCCTTTGAAATAAGTAAATGTGCTATTCGCCAATTTACCAATCCATCTTTCACTGAAAAAATGCCTCGTACAGAGCGCAGCTCACTAAATTAATTTAAATGACATAAGTGGAGTTTCGCTTCTTTTATGGCTTTTTGACGAGTTATTTTTCGTAGTTCCTTTTTTATGATAACCAGGATCGCACGAACATAAACCAGCACTGGGGCATGTGGTGGCCTCGGTCCTGCCCGGCCGGTCCTGCCCCGGGCTAGGTATTTTAGTACTGTTGTGCAACTTCCTCCCCCCGAACATAATCCTGCCCGGGCTAGGTATTAGGTTGCGTGTGCAAGACGTAGTAACCGGCCGGTCCTGCCGTTCGGCTAAACACACCGTTAGTTACCGTGTGCAGACGTAGTAAAAGCTGTTGTCACTCGCCGTCAGATGGCGGGGTCGTATGTCAGGGGCGATGCCAAGTTCGAGGTAGCTTGCCCTGCCGCAAAGCAGCAAAAATGGTTTTTGGCTAATGCGTCGAAAGTCCATAAGAATTAAAAGTGTAACCATAGCTTGTAATGAAGCTCTCAGTAATGCGCTTTTGATGAATATAGTTGTATTTATCAACTCTTCGAAATACACTTATTAGAGCACAAAATAAGCCGGACCTTAGTGTGTACCATAGCAACTGCGGGCCCCTGTACATAGATACATCCCCAAAACCCGCCGTATTTGGTCAGGCCGGCCAAATACGGTGAGTTTTTATCAGATTACCGTGGACACGCCCTATTTCGTGTACTGATGCACTAGCCAAAGGTGGCAGGTCCAGTCCATGCTCCAAAGGCCTTGGTTGTTCATCCATGAACGGCTTGAGGCCAGGGGCTCAGCCAACCCTCCAGGATCCTTGGCCATCCCTCCATATTGGATTCAGTGGGTGGGGAAGAGGGAGAGGTCGGGATATAGTTTCCCCTTCAGGCAATCTGGGGGCAAGCAAAATATGTGTAAAAGTTGAATTGAAAATGGGTCCCGCAGCCCACTCAAAATAAAGTGTGCCAAATCCGGGGAGTCTTTACATTTATGGGTTATGTAGGGGCCCCTCGACTATTATTCGTTGGCCCTGTACCTGTTCATTTTCAGTTAATGGGACAACTGACGGACACGGGGCCCCTGCCTTGTACCGGGGTCCCTGTGTTCAATACCACTATCCGAGGCCCCTTGTGTTCAGTACCTCTACCAGGGGCCCCCCTGACCGACAAAGGAGTTTCTCATAGTCTCTGCAGGGGCCCGAGATGCCGGCAAGATGAGCTCTCTTGCTGTCATTTGGGGGCTGTGCCTATTCGTTTCAAACTAATGGGCCCCCTGATGGGCACGGGGCTTCTATCTTACACCGGGGACCCCTTGTCTGGCACCAAGGGCCTCTACTCAGTACCTACCACTACCCTGGGGCCCCCTGACCGACAGTTCTCATTGTTTTAGTGGCCCCAGAGTGGCGTATGAGGCCCCCTTGTATCCGCCCCTGGAGGGCCCCCCAGGTAAGGATAGTTATAGGAAAACAACATCATGCAGTTGCAAATAACCCCTCAAAACAAAGTGGCCCAAATCTGATGAGTTAACCTTGTTGGGGGTAGAAGGTTGGGCCCTCGATTTGTAATAGGCCCTTTGTAGGGTCCTGATCAAATTTACATGAGTTCAGTCGCCGCTCCAGGGGCCCTGGTCGTTTATCCGTGAATCCTCAGATGGGCCTTCCAAGGGCCCCGGTCGATCCTCGAGGAGCCCAGTAGCCCCGACCTACCAGGATCCCCGGCCGACCCTTCAATGGATGATTTATTGACCCTGTTATCACATGGTACTCGAAATGGGACCTTTTAGGCCCTATTTCCAAGGGACACATATACAGTCAAAGGGGCAAGTACGGACCTTCAGGGGAAATTCCCCTGTTTGCCCCCCCCACACACAGATACAAAAAGAAATAAAAAGAAAAGAACATAAGAAAAAAGAATAAAGAATAAGTAGCCGATGACTGCGTGTTGTAGTATAAATATATATTAAATTTGAAAACGTGCTAATGGTCTAGTACAAGCGTACAAATTAAAGACGTTTTTCGGCATCCAAATCAATTTGTAATTGGTCGGCCTATCAGGTTTAAACGAACGTTTCTTGAATTTCCATCAGTTCTGCTGCAGTTCACTAATAAGTGTCATTTGAGGCGCAGAAGCCTGAAGCACAACGTCGAGCGCACGGCCGGTGTCGTGTTGGGCGTTTACAGCTCACTATATGAGCCAGCTGAGCCGGTAATGGTGTCTCGATAGGGGTGGTGCTGTCCCATGACGAGAACTTAATGGACTCGCCGGTTCTGTGCGGCAGTTCAACCATACCACACACAATTATGCTCGTTACGGAACCACGACTATGTCCAGTTCCACTGACAATGCAATGGTTTGGAAGCTTTCGATGCATCACGGCAATCCATATATCACACCAGTCACGATAATGATTGAAGCGACGCCAGTGTTGACTCCTTGGGAACGCCTTGCTCTGGGAAGCACAGCAGCATGGGTCATGCATCGACCGACCTGCCCGATAGCATCGGCTAGTTCTGCGTGTTCAGTGAACACCAGGCACTACGGCTAACATAACATTCTTATATATGCATTGTATGCCGAAGGAGCAGGCCAGCAATCAATTTGATTCGGCTATAGTCTAGTGCCTTGGGACGATGTTCTCCGGTGGTCGGCCGACCCCGGGTCTGCGAGGGTGTCAGAGCGCCCCGGCCCGGCCCGGCCCCGGCGCCACACGGGCCCGGCAGTCGGCCTGCTCCGGTCCGGTGCGGGGGAGGGGGCGGGGGATGTGGAGCGGCGCTGAGCTGCGCGCTGACGGCTGGCGGGGGCGCCTGACATGGCCTGTCACAGCCAAATGTCACACACTGGCGCCGGGCCGGTCTGGGGGCACTGACAGCCGCTAATGCCACGTGGCATTGCCCGAGCCACGCCGCGGCAGAACGGCATCGATCGAGTCAGAGCAACGCGCTGCATGTGACAAAATTATTACAGATCGCACCTGATAAATAAGCTTGTTCCCCAAATTACTTGGTATGTTGTATATCAGGGACGGCGGAAAAGAGGGACAAGGGAGTAGCTGCCCCCACTCAAGAAGTTGGAGGGCAAACATTGTTTTGCCCCCCTCCCGCCAGAAGTTTGTAAGAGCCCTCTGGAATTTTTCCCGTTTTTGGCTGATGCAAATTATGGAGGGCCCTAAATGTGCTCTTGATCGGCTTGAGGGACTTTTGTTCGGTCCTTGGCAAGGCTGCGGATTCGGTCAGAGTCGGTGATTGCGGTCGGAGTCGGAGTCGGTAAAATTTTGCCGACTCGGACTCCGACTTCGGATATCAGTTATAGGTAGCGCATGAACAAAGTATTTTTCAGGTGTGTTTTGGTGAACGATGACTAATGATGAACGGTGAACGGTGGCGATGACTAAATAAATCGTGCTACTTTGACTTAGTTTGCTTCGATTTCCTTTCCTTTCGGATAAATTATTTCAAATCATGAGGTGTGTATCGTGGTAAGCGAAAAAAAATGTTCTGTCGTCGAATGCAGGTACAAAATGACAAATGACATTTAAGCAACGTTTACGAGAAATCAATTTATAAATAATAAAAACGAGTTTAAAACGGCGGTTAGTTTGCTCAGGCGAGTTAAACGTCTCATTCATTGACTGAAGAGCTATTCATTTTTGCTATGTTAGGGTTATTACAATATTTGACAAATTGTATTTTTTATATCCAGAATAATACAATCGAAAGCTATGGTCAGAACTCAGTCTATTTGTATCCATTTGAATGAAATACTATATTTTCCAATAACTCGCCATTTACTGGGATCTCAGCCCAACGCCATTGACTGGGGTGCGGGGGGATATCGCCCCCGATTATCTTCCGAACCAATGGTCGCAGTGAGACGCGCAAGGTGGAATTCGAAAGCTCTCAATGAGGCGTATCTAAAACATACTCAAATTATAATTTTAGGTCACATGTCAGGTCACGGTCAGGTCAATGACCAAAATCGAGTCATTTGCGTGTATGGGCCATGCTTTCCATACAAAACCTTCGATTGCGACCATCATCACCCAAAGTGCTCTCAAAGGTATAATTCACGTCCCACACGTGTCAAATACGGTTGTTGGCAAAGTTCAGGGACAATGTCAGGCCATAAAATGTCACTATGCACACAACAACTACAAATATCTTGCGACACATGTTGTATGGATCATTTTACACGTGTAACTTAATTGTGATAGGCATTTTACTACCTGACCCCATATTCAGAAGTTTCTATGTTTAAGGTCCAGCGTCCAGGTCAGCACGGCAGGTCAGCAACAAAGGTAAAAGTTCGAATTAATACAATATAAATACAAGGACACAAATCTAGACATTTTGTCTCAGAAATGCAATGGAGACGCTTTTTTGTTCGTTGCTGATCATTAGAAAATACACATACAAATACGTTTTTAGTTACTCTTACGTTGGGAGCCATAGGTTAGTCAGAACTGGTGATATTATTTGAAATTTGGTCTTGAAATCGCCCACATTCTGTTCTCTTTTATATATTTCGTTTTTTACACCTTTGGAAAAATTGATATGGTGGGCATTTTCTAAAAACAATCGTTTTTCGGGGGGAGGATACAAAACTAATAAAATCAGGACAATCCAATTAGTAGCCCTTGTCATTTGCTCAAAATATTTTCCTTGTACGATCTGTTAAAGCTAAGCTGATTTTCCGTCCAACTCGTGTGTAGCGATGTTACTAAATTCGCGATATCTCGATTTGTTTTTCTCTCAACAAAATTGCTTCATTTGTGCACAGAAGACGTAAAATTGATGTAAGATAGTGCTGTTGGTTTTTTAGTTACTGCAAAATTTCGTCAGGGTGGCGTTTTTACCCCCCCCCCGCCCCAGTTAATGACGGGTTAATGAGCTACATTCTTGAAACGGAGTAACTTTTACTATGGGTGGTTACGTCTTGTGCCTTTTGACAATAGCTTCAACTAATTAAAGGTCAGAGTCGATATCGGAGTCGGAGTCGGAGTTGAAGTCACCGGAAAACTGATCGACTCCGCAGCCCTGGTCCTCGGTCGTCCTGAGAGAGTCCTCGGTCGGTATGAGAGAACCATCTTCCGGTTTGAGGACCCTTAGTCTAGGTGGTGAAGAGACCCTCAGTCCTAAGAGGGGGGCCTGACGCTCCAGGGGCGTCTGGTGATTGCTTTCCCCCTCCCCCATTTGAAATTGCAATCCGCTGCCACTGCTCTATTTTATTTATTTATTTATTTATTTGTCATGATCGCCGACGGAACAAGCCATTTACAAGCGAAGTCACTCTGATAAAACCATGTCCCAATGTCATGTCCCAATGTCATGTCCCAATGTCATGTCCCAATGTCCCATTCTCAGTGGTGAGCAACTTTCGTTACTCCATTACTAACGGAAATACTTTTTCAGTAACGGAGTAACGATCTCGTTGCTTTTCAAATCAGGTAACGGACCAAGTAAATTATGTTTCTTTATAATCAATGTTTTGAAAAATGAACTATTTTCGGACTCTTGGACTCATCGGACACTTTTCGGTCAACATTGTCATATTGGATCAGACTTTGGATCGGACAGGATTAAGCAAATTTCCGAATACCACTATTCATCGCTATCACTGCTTCATAACGCACTAAGCACACATAGAGCGTGCATTTAGGGCTTGGGCAAAACATATTCGCGTAACCAATCCTTACGCTACACAGGGTTGCCAGCGACGAGCGCCACCTGGAAATGTTCACGCGCAGTATGACTCAGCGAGCGGCCGAGAGGTGGCAGCACTGACTACAGTAGAAGCAGCTATGATTCACATCCAAAACTGAACCAGCAGAAATGTGTTGAACTCCAATTCCACGCACCTTTTGTATTATCGAGTGATATTTAAATCATTTCCACCCGCATAGTAAGCAATTGTTACGAATTATAACCGAACTGTATGACCATTAGACCATTAATTTGATGACCCCGCTGAACTACTCGACAAACAAAACATTCCAGCACAAGAACGAACGCTGCGTTATTATTTCACAACTGCTTACTTCGTACGTAACACTACGAAAACGTTTGCATTTCCTGCCTGAATATATGTGCAGCCGACGTGTGTGTGACGTGTGTGCGTGTGCGTGTGTCCCGTCTGACAATATATACGCGTGTCCCCCACAGTCTGGCGCCGTGGCCGACAAGCTTCACATGGTCGACCCGGCGATCCGCACCCGACTGGACGAGCTGAAGCGGCTCGAGCTGGACCGGCTGCGGAAGAAGGCCACTAAGGCGTACGAGCTCTCGAACGGGCTGGACCGCGAGGCCATCAAGGAGCCGCTCCACCTGGAGCACCGTAACCCGCACACCTTCCGCGAGGAGGACCTGCGCCGGCTCGTCAAGAAGGTAAAATATACAGCATTAGAAGTTAGATCAGCGGATACTGGACGCCAGACGCCTGCTTGCTGTTGCAGCTCAATTGCATTGCTATTTAATTTAGTAGCTCGATACAAACAATGTATAAGAAGTGCAATATAGGAAATTAGCAAACCATCACACAATAAAATATGTAATAAAAAAGTTAAACTGGATAGAAAACTAGGATAGAAACTAGGATAGGTGAGCCAACAGCTTCTAGGCAGTGATGAAGCTTTCTGGTCTAGCAACACAATTAAATAAATATTCATTTACTTAATAATGCAAAGGCAGCAGCTTCATTTTCCTTAATTTTGATTGATGAAAAACCCTGACAACTAAAATAGCAACTTGTTTATATTGTCTTTATTAGCAATACACTGTGTCCTGATATTGCAAGCAACATGTATTTTTTGCTATGTGTCACATTTTCCACCGTGCAACGCTTTTCGTTTTTTTAGACTGCCCATGATCTCGAAGAGTTGGATCGGAAACGACAAGAACAGTTTAAGAAGTATGAACTGGAAAAGGAGTTTAATCGTACACAAGAATTGAAGAAAATGGACAAGCCACACCGAGAAGAGGCCGAGAAAAAGTACGAAGAGGAAAAGAAGGAGCATAAGAAGCACGAAAAGGTAGGGACATGCTATTATCGGCACTGATGTAAACAGAAATGATGTAAAGTAGCGATACGTACTCAACTATTGAGCCTCTGATCATGGTGGATCCGTCAGAGACGGTCAGTATGTATGCCATGCATTTTTTGTTTGTTTTAGCCATGCACTTCATTTCTCCAGATTCACTATAATTGCTGAGGTATTCCAAATTCGCCAAGATTATTCTGGCAGAACAAAATTATAAATATTCGCCTAAGAGCTTTCGCTACTAGAAGCATTGTCCTTACATTACAACGCTAGCATATATTGTTAGCGTTGGCCAATAGAAAACAACCCGTGAGCACTGATAGCAGCTGCCGAACAGGGCCTCGATAACTATTTTGCATTGTTCGTATGGGTTTGTTTATTGTCTTTGGTGCGTCATTATGGGTATTACTCTGTTTATAGTGGCGATCGCTTATAAGTTTTGAAATAAAACAAATGCAAAACAAAATATAAGTAAAAATTTAACTAAAGGGGCTCCAGACGTAAATTTTATCGTAACCAATGATCAAACCAATAGCTTCTTACCGTAAGAAAAAAAAGTTTGACATTTCGAAAGAGTAGGCACACTCTCTTGAAAAGAAGTTCATTTTTGCAAATCTGTTAACCCTCGCCCGGGTAGGGCGAATTCACTGCGTGTCCGGCCGTGGGAGAAGGGGGGGTACGACCCTTTGGCGTTTACGCTTCTCTAATTGCATACATTGAGCTAGAGCTTCGATAAAAAACGAGCGTGTTGCTTGTGACGAGAGGAAGCCATTGAGATATGATTTTAAGGTCCTGGGTCAATAGGTGACCTCTGAGTTCATGCCAAAGACCAAAATGCCACAAATCGTAAATGTATTAAAATTTATTAATGATTGAGCAAAAATGGTAAAGGAACATCTTAGTATGCCTAATACATGCCAAATTTGAAACCAGCATAAAAAATGACCTAAAAACTGCCAAATTCCAAAAAGGTCATTTCAGGTCATCTGAGGTCAGTGACCTCGGTTGACCTTTGGAAGTGCATGACCCCAGTGAAACATATAATTATGTCAAATGGCTCCAACATTTGAAATCAGCGTCAAAAACTGTCCTAAAAGTGGCCAGAAGCCAAAAAAAGTCATCGGAGGTCATCGGAAGTCAGTGACCTCGGTTGACCTTAGAAAAGGTCAGTCGAGGTCACAATCTCAGCAGAAGACACACCTGTCACCTGGAAACACCTATGCATTTGCTCCCGAACGTCAAACACTCGGAGACTGCACATGTAACAAGGATCGACACTACTGAACGCCAGTTTCGCCTGGAATGACCTTGAGAAACAGGTCATAGGTCACGGGTCATTGAAGCTGGAAGTTCGAAATTTTATAAGTATGTGTCAAATTGTTCAAAAGTAGCGTACTTAAAGTTTCATCGCGATCGGTGAGTGATCGATCGATCGATGAGCGATCGATCGGTGACTACGTGAGTTATTTGGGAAAACCCGAGGGACTTTCACAAAATGACTCGCTCCACCTTGTTAACGATTAACGCGATATTGTCTTTTAACTGTAATTTCAACGACGGTGTTTTGCCACTTAGCAACAAGACAAGCACGCATTCCTGACGGGACGCTACCCGACCTGACGGGCCTGACTGTGTTAACACCAAGCCTCTAGTTAGTATTGGTGGTTTAAGAGGTGCGTGCTTTGCTCGTTTCGTCTTCGCAGGTTCATCATCCGCTGAGTGAAGACCAGCTGGAGGAGGTGTGGGAGGAACAGGACGACATGGACAAGGACAGCTTCGATCCGGAGACCTTCTTCCGAATGCACGGTGAGATACTTGTTTCTACACAGCGCTGGCACCTCTTAGAGAGCATGCCATACATGATACATATATTACTGTAGTGGAACATTTACTTCCATTTCTCCTCCGGTACAGTAAAATTCGATTGAACTGTTTGAGCCCAGCAGTCGCCGATAGCGGATATAGTACTGACTTCTGATGCTGGCGTGGCTGGCCAATCATAACCATGAATAGACTGACTAGGATCCCCAAGTCACATCTTCGTAAACAATAAATATGCCCCTATCTCTTATCCCTTAAACTTGTCATGAAATGTCATCGCAAACTAGTAGCTGACGTGACTCCCCCGCTGCCCAGACGTGGACAGCAACGAGCAGCTGGACCCGGTGGAGACGATGGCGCTCTTCAAGAGCGAGCTGGACAAGATGTACAACAGCAGCGACGCCGACCCGCGCGAACGGGAGGAGGAGATGAACCAGATGCGCGAGACCACCTACAACGAGACGGACACGGACAAGGACGGCCTGATCAGGTGCGTGGCGTGTCATGCAGCCAACACACGCACATACATACATACATACACACACACACACACACACACACACACACACACACACACACACACACACACACACAACAACGCACGCACGCACGCACGGCACGCACGCACGCACGCACGCACCACGCACGCAGCGCACGCCCTACGACACACACACACGCACCGCCGCACGCACGCACGCACGAGCGCACGCACGCATCACGCACGCCACGCACGCACGCACGCACGCACGACGCAACGCACGCACGCCCACGCACGCACGCAACGCACGCACGCACGCACGCCACGCACGCACGCACGCACGCACGCACGCCACCGACGCACGCACGCACGCACGCCACGCACGCAGCGCACGCCACGCACGCACGCACGCACGCACGCACGCACGCACGCACGCACGCACCACGGCACGTCACGCACGCACGCAACACACCACACCACACACACACACACACACACACACACACACACACACACACACACACACACACACACACACACACACATACATACATGCTGCCACATAACTTTACAGTTGAGGCGCCCTTAAACCCAAATCATCATGTACATTGTACACTGGCATACGCGCACGCTCTTACACAAGACACATAGCACGATTGTTTCTATTCATTGATTTGCAGTGTTAAGTAATGGTTGCCAATGGTTGCCTTTAAGATCAACCCACATCACCAATGCAACATATTCGGCCATGCTGGCGTTTTCTGAAAAAGTGTCGAGCCCGTTTTGTATTTTATTTCAAAAGTTTACAAACCTTCTGGTTATCTGGTTAACATAAATATGTGCGTCCACAGATGTGTGTTATTTCTACCGTGCCATTTATTTCCTATTGTCCAATAAACTGAGCCTACTCGTATTGGGATGATTGGAACTTGAGGTTGATCATAATGATGCAATGGAATATAATAACCAGTAACCTCATACCTTATAAAATATAAAATTGCAAAAATGATATTGAATATTTCGCCGTTGCGGCTTTTTCAGCAATTTACCCCTGAAAGTTGTTACACTTTTAAATGCAACATGACATTTACCCCACTTTTAAAGAAGAGCTTGGCTGTGGTGACCTGTGTAACATGTGTGGTGTATGTGTCCCCAGTCTGGAAGAGTTTCTGGCCAGCACGAAGCACGAGGACTACAAGCACGACCAGGGCTGGGAGGGCATCCCCGACCGGGAGCACGAGTTCGAGGAGAAGGAGTTTGACGAGTACGCCCAACACCGGGAAAAGGAGCAGGTGAGCACGCCACTGGCCCACCGCTGACTCGTTTTTTATATGCGTCTGCGTGTTTGCGGATTCCTTTCGCGTGCGGAATTGCAAACTGTCCTTGATTATTTTCTGGTTCGTTTTTAGTATTAATTTTTGGCTGTTGGACCTTTCTGCTGGTTGAAGGTGGTGCCACCTGTGTCCACATTGTAATTGTTGGGCTCAGTTTCTGTTACTGAGTACTGAAAAGCCATCTTTAGGGAGACCTCAATAAACTTGAACTGAACTGAATTGCCAAGAAGCTTATGTGATCTCAGGTCTAGAGGTTTATTTGGTCATGATAGCTGCCAGGAGCCTTCATCCGTTGATGAACTTATCGGTCTAACACATCCTATTGGACGTGTATTTTAAGAAGTGCATTGGCTTACTGAATCTGAGGGGTCGACCGAAACCGAGCGAACGGACTCGTTTGACCTTGGTTTGTCTCTTTTAAGTGGTTGGTTGATGGGTACCATCTTTGCGTGGATTTCTCGAACTATCCCGGAAGTCCAGGAAGTCCCGAAATCCCGTGTTCCTCTGTGTAAATCAGTTGTTGCGTTCGTGACACGTTTTTTGTCCTTCCGTGCTATATTTGTAGAAGCTCGCCCTATATGAGTTGCATGATGACAATGCGCTCAGCTTAATTGCCGGATACTTTTTTGTTAGCTTGTCCGTATCTGTGCGAAATCCCCGGACGTCCGCTCTATGGAAAATGACCAGAAACGTCGTTGACTGTCGTCCGTTGGTGACTGGCGTGCCATTTCTGTCAAAACTGTGGATCGTTACAAGTCCCGCTGTCGTTTCAGACGGACAGCGATCACCACGACCAGGAGGATCACCACGACCAGGAGGATCACCATGACCAGGAGGACCACCATGACGACCATCCTGAGGAGCATGACGCTGGTCACCAGACCGAACATCAGCAGCAGCAGCAGCAGCAGCAGCAGCAGCCGGCCGGAGGACAGCCTCAACTGAGCCTGCCGATAGGAAACCCGCCGCCCCAGCAGCAGCAGCCGCCCCAGCAGCAGCAACAGCAGCAGCAGCAACAGCCGCCTCAGCAGCAACAACAGTTGTTTGCGAATCAACAGTTTAATCAACAACAAGGAATACCTCTCCAGCAACAACAGGGAATTCCTGTCCAACAACAGCAGGGAGTTCCCGTCCAACAACAACAGGGAATTCCTCTCCAACAACAGCAGGGTATTCCCGTCCAACAACAGGGAATTCCTATCCAACATCAGCAGGGGATGCCTGTCCAACAACAACAGGGAATCCCTGTCCAACAACAACACGGTATTCCTCTCCAACAACAGCAGGGAGTTCCTGTCCAACAACAGCAGGGAGTTCCCGTCCAACAGGGGATGCCCGGCCAGCAGCAGCAGCATTAGCAGTTTGTATAGCCATGCATTTATCAGCAGTGATTTTCCGTCCGGCCAGCTGTAGCTGACCGACGTCCGGCCAGTGCCTAACTGCTAATCCAAGCCCTGTGGTGACGTTTTAATCCCAAGGGATTTGGTTTTCCCAACACACGGAGTTTGCCATTTTACGAATTCCTACAGTGTCATAATTGTGCATAGTGTGGTTCGTATGTGAGAACCAAAAATATGGCCATGACATAAGATAAGATATTGAATCTCCGGCTCGGCTGTGAGGCGGGAGGCGATTCTCAACAAGGTGCGATCTCGTCGCTCCGTCTAAAACGGTGGACTTGAGTCCATGGTCATTTCACCTATGTTCTGAATTCTGATGTATATTTCAAAGTCAACCCCAATTCTACCAAATTTAATTTAAAACGGCAAGCGTATTTTTATATAGCGTATTTTTATTTTGTCATTCATTTTGTTACTTTGTTGACTGGTTGATTGAATGCAGACTGGTTATTAATTCGACTCTGATTGATTCTATTGGAATCGTTCAATCGAAATCCCTGGAATAAAAAAATATTATCTGCCGGATCTTTTGATTCATTAATCATGATTGAATCAAAACCCTCATATAAACAAGGGAACCAGGCTGATTGAATCGAAATATTGTTGTATGTTGTTTCAATGTTGAGTCAAACGTAAATTGATCAATATATTTGTTGATTCTTTGAATTGAAAAAAAGTTTATTATAATCGTTTTCTACGAATCAAACGTTGATTGAATCGTTCATGTTACAAAATTAATCGTGATTGAATTGTTTAAAAAAAAGTTGAATCAATAACCAGTCTGAATTGAAGAGAATATGGCTTTAGTGATAAGGTCGTTTAGTCCATGAATCCCGAATTATTATCATAAACGTTTTCTCTTTAGTCAAATTGCAAATGAAAGTCATTGTTGTCTGGAATTTAACTTTGTTTTATTTTAAGTGTGAATTCGCCACACCCGTTGCTACTTAACATTGATAATCTCTTAGGGAGATTCTGTGTAACTTTTGCGCCACATATAATAATTTTTGACAAAATGTGCAATACGACATATATTTTTGTATCATGTTATCGGCCTAAAATGAGCCATGCGAAGTTGGTTAATTGTGTGTGCGTGTGTATATGTGTGTTTCTAGTGGGTTTATGATTGTTATGGGCCGTCGCTCGCATGTCGTCGACACTGCCGGTTTGTTTGGGAGGTGGTTTCTAAGGGCACTTGTTCCTAACGTTCTTGCACATGTTGGGCTCTATTCGGGTATATTTGTGTTTGCGTGCAGTGCATACAGTGGATTTGTGAGTGAAGTGCTGGGTGTAGGGGATGGACTGGAAGTCTGTCACGGGGCTTTCATGTTGCACAATATGTGATGTTGAAAGTGCATTGTGCATTTGGAAAGGAAAATATATGATGCTAAGTTATGTTTATTTCCATATTCTTTTGGGGAAATAGTGTCGGATGGAGATTAAAGCTGCTACAAATTCCGTTACTAACCGCGCGATAAAACATAAAAATGAAGCTGCTACAAAGTCCGTTACTAACCGCGCGATAAAACATAAAAATTATAAGTATAACCGAGGTATATGTTCAAAGGAGCATCGCTGTGGGCTGGAATATTACGCCGATTTCACACCTTTGCACTGTTCAGTGTGTATGGCGTAGAGTTAATATGACCTTCACTATGCGCTGGAATAGGGCTGGGTCTCCAACAACATGCGACAGTTTTAGCAATGGACTAGTTGCAGGTTACCTAATCCACTGTTTTTATGTGTTTGATGAAACACAAATTAATTTAATGGGCGCAAATTGACCTTAGTTGTCGGCGCGCCCGAAAACCCCAATAAACAAACAAATTAATTTAAAATATTTTTTAAATTGTCAATATAATACAAATTGCCCTGCATTATCAGGAATTTAAATAATAAAGTGTATTTACGTAATTTATAATTCTGCTCTCTGATTGGCCGTGACGTCAATTAGCAATAGTTTTATCTCCTGACTTCGCCTGTAACCGGGTTTTGTGCCTGTTGGTGATTTATCAATAAACATAAACAGGCATAGCAATAGTTCAGACGATCGAAGTTACCTGAGGTAGTTTTGAGCAGTTCGGTTGACGCGTTTATTTTTAATATGGAGGTTCAACGGAAAAATAAACGTCACATTAGTTGCATGGAAATCAAAGCACTTGAAATGGCGGATTTAATCAAATGTCATTTCATTTGTAATCACGCGGAATTACAGAAGCAAACGATAACTAAAATTTTAAAATTATACCTTGTGACCAAACCAATAATCTTAACGGCAGTGCAAAGGCATTGCAACGGATCGCTACTGCCAAATGGATCCTACTATGGATTTCAGACCCCATGAGACCCCGTTTTTTGTCGATAATTTGTTAAGAAATGGCCGGATCCGAATTAAATTTTCGCGCTGTTTATTTCAGCCCAGGCGCCGATTTCTGTCCATATAGTCTGTAAACATAAAATCAAAACTTATGGTACTTGCCATGACTCGTAACGTTACGATCTGCTCGGTAACCGATTCCCACAGCAGAGGCTATCGTGACGTAAGTTGTGAACTCTAAAGCACGTGCTGTCTTATCGTCATCATTGTCGGTAGTCACGTACTGTTGAGGTCACAACTCACATCCTACGTCACGGTAGCCTCTACTGTGGGGTCGCTGGGAATTAGTTTACCGAACAGATCTTAACGTACGAGTCAATGACAAGTACCACTTTTTTTAACAAACTATACGGACAGAAAAAGGCGCCTGTGCTGAAATAGACTGTTCGAAAATTGTATTCGGATTCGGCCATTTCTTAACACATTATCGCCAAAAAACGGGGTCTCACGCGGTCTGAAATCCATAGAAGGGATGCTCTAGATCTCTTTCCATACAAGCTGTGGACCGGCCAGAAACTATTTCAGAACAATATTGAGGGTGCGGTCGCATTTTGCAAGTAGTTTCTGGGGCAGTCTCTTCACTGTTTCAGAGAAGCGACCAGCATCCGGAATTCGAGCTCACTAAACAACGTTTCCTGTGGAAGGCAACTAAAGAGTTTGCCAGGTGCACTTAAACAAGAATCTCCAGACCAGGCAGCAACTTACGATAGCGCTGTGGGGCTGCAGTGCGGACCCATCCTTGCCTGTGACATTTGCCCGTCCCCACACCTTTGTGTATTTTTTAATCAGCCCTGAATATTATAATATTATATATATATATCATATATATATATTAATAATTTATATATATATATATATAATGCGTATTACTATATAATATATATATAGTACTATATATTATATATATATATATATATCATATATAAGAAACAGACTCATGTTTGACGTCTTCTGATTCTTACTTAAACTCTGCGCCAAGGAAATATTCGGCACCAACGGTCATGAGACAAATGCTTAAAGATACAATCTGAAACACACAATGCATAATCGCTGTTCGAAATCGTTTCGGGTCGCTCCTACTCCAGGATCATAAATCCGTCTGGATGTCAAAAATTAATTTACGTACACTGATGGCTAGCCATACTGATAGTGATTCCACAGGCAAACTCCGGTATAACTAAGCACGAGGACAGACAGGTTTAGGCCAACCCGGGAACACACGGAGGTCATTGCGGCACAAGTAACTGCAGCTATATGCAAAAATTCCACTGACGCCAGCGCGTTGCGCTTCTATTTTCTTCTTTCACTCACATCCTTCAATCATTCTGACAATGTATCGGAAATGACCTAACATTTCAGCTAAAAGTCATTGCCCATTGGGGAGCCTACCAAGTTGGCGGAAACAGCCACCTAAAGGGCCCTCCGTAGGTGGCCAAATTTTGTTCCGGGACGGTGAGTATACCTGAAAGGGAAGAGCTCGGTCACCCTCTCTCAACTAGCCTCCCTCCTTACGTTTTTCCCCGTCTTTATCCTTTTGTGTCCCTAACAGTCCTACCCATCTCATCTCTCTAAGATTGTCATCTCATCTCATCTCATCTCTCCGGGTGTCATCTCATCTCTCTCATCTTAGAGAGATGAGATGGGTAGGACTGTTAGGGACACAAAAGGATAAAGACGGGGAAAACGTTCAGGCAGGCAAAGGCTAGTTGATGAGGAGGGTGGACCGACTCTTCCCTTTTAGGTTATTACTCACCGTCCCGGTAACAAAACTTTGCCACCACCGGGGGCCCTTTGTTGCTGTTTCCGCCAAATTGCCTTGGTTAGGCTCCAAATGGCATGGACTTTAGGCTGAAATGATGTCATTTCCGTAATTGTAAGATGGTTTTGAAGGATGGTGGAGTGAGAAGAAAAATTAGAGGGGGCCCGCTCCCCAACAGGCCCCCTGGCTACGTTCAGTATTATTTTGGCTAGTTATAGCTTGGCAGTTGATTGTGCCGCTGACCTTCCGGTGTTCCGGCGCTTTGGTATCACCTCTGTTCGTCTCGTGTTAGTATCCGCTTTGCCTGCTGATTCCACCGCCTATTCGGATCATGGCTAGCCATCAGTGTACGAAATATTGACAGTCCAGGACGGCATTTATCATTGATCATCTGGACTAAGGCAGGACACGCAAACGAATTTTCGACGCGATTATCATTGTGTGTTTATTTTGCCATTGTTGTCTCAGTCCTTGTCATTCATTTCAGAATGTGGACCCTTGTTGCCGTATTTCTGACGCAGATATAAGTACAGAATCAAAACGTCATAATTGAGTCTGTTTCTTAATTAAAAATCAGGCAATGTGTGTTCTATATATATATAAGTCATATATATAATATATATAAATATTATATACTATTATATATTTATATATATGATATAAATATATATATATAATATATAAACATATTCAACTTTTTTAGAACGATTCAATCACCGTTTGATTCATGTATAATAATTTTGAGAAATAATTCCTTCCGATTCAAAGAATCAAAACAAATTTGTATTCTTTCACGTTTGATTCAACATTGAAATAACATTGAACAATCTTTTGATTCATTGAGCTTTGTTTCAATGCAGGTTTTAATTCAATCATGAGTCAAAAGATCCAACTGTGAATAGGGGAGAGTGCCCACTGCAGCGAACATGGTGCCTGCAGTGAACAGATGCCCCCTCCTGCCTATATTAGTAATGTGATAATTTCATCGATGTCGGTGGTGGTAGCTGACACAAAGCAATGATGTTTAAAGTTGTTAACAGCAATGGCTGCTCTCACCTGATTCTGTCAGGATGCAAACAGTTAATTGTTGCATTTGCTGTTTGATTCTCGATTAGTGGTTTTTGCTTTCCAGAAACGTTATACTTGCATATTAAGTGAAATTAACTTTAGTGACACCTTTTGCGATGTCCATTAAAGAATGTGAATATCATAGTTTGGAACAGCCATTTAATTTGTCCCCCTCAAATTTGATTTTTCCAAATATGTTGAATGCCCACCAGTGAACAGGGGTGGGTGCCCACCAATGAACGCCTGTTCACTGATGGATCTTGTCACCTCTCCTCCCGGAAAATTCTAACTTTTCAACTGGTGAATGCCAGGGTATATGCTGGTTAGGCTGATTAACTCCACAAAGGGCTCCACGGCCAGGACCAAGAAAATCATCACGTTCTAATGGGACCTCTCGTTAAAGTATGCAATGCTGAGTGCTTTGTGCAGTGCCGGAACGTTCCAAGGACAATATTTTCCAGAATTGTACTAATTTTAGGTTACTAGGTCAACGTTATTAATATGTTACTGGACGTCTGCAATTATTCGACGTTTGTGAAGACATTTTGGTAGATAACTTTTCTTGAACTTGAAATATATTTGTTATAATTGTTGTTTTATTATTATCGAGTGTCACAGAGATAGTCTAGTGTCATGTGTCATTGGATTGTCAACAAGCATCAACTGAGCGTCATACAAAACCCAAGCGCCCATCTATTCATGGTAAAAGTCCCCTATTCGCTAGTTGAGTCACCCCCTGTTCACTGGTGGTACCTCCCCTGTTCACTGATGGATACCCAATACCCATTCCCACCAGTGAACAGTTAGATCCAAAAAATGAAATTTGTGTGTAACTCAAATTTTGTATTGAGTTAAACTAATTCGCTTATGGCTTTTCCTTAAGAATATAGTAAGTAATTTCTACACGAAGTTTCAGATCTCCAGGACAAAACACAAAGCCACTAGACTGATTTTTCAAAAGGAGTGTTCGCTGGTTGGCATTCTCTACTATACTTCTTTTATTTAAGGGATTTTTAGTAAACGATTTCAATCGATTCAATTACATTCGAATCAATGACCAGTCTGATTCTGTAATGTAAATTATATGACATTAATATTAGCAATGTAACGACATGGGTCGGCTATTCCTAATTCGAACTCAACTCGTTAGATCATTTTCAATCTTGAAAAATTATGTGGAGATAAACAGTCAACTCCTCATATTAATTTATTGATGACCAAGACGCCTTTCGAGATTACTCAATCAGTTCTGGTCATTCAAAAAGTGGAAACAAAAAACAGAGATCGTTGACAGCTATCAAAAATACATACAAAGTTCTATTCATAATCGCCACACGATTGTTTCGTCTACCATCTCCTGTTAAGGCGAAATAGTAGGAAGTAATATCTTGTATTACACAATCTAATTTATGTATTGCCAAAATTATTTTGAAGTCATTTCAGATAAAGTTATTCTCCGGCTCTTCCGGATTTCATACAGTCATGTATACTTCCCAGTAACTGCAGGGCTTTTTCAAAGGCGCTTCCTCGTTTCTTATCAATGGTCGCTCTTTTGACGACTGTCTTTGGCGCCTTCCATCGCTAAAGGCTCCACATTCTTGACTATATTTTACATGACTATACTTTTTGGGTCTTTGATACTAGCAAAATCTTCTTGTGTTCCATTAACCTGATGTTTAAAACTCTTCCAGTTTCAACCATAAATATGGCTTGCTACACCCTGTACATGGAATCTTATAAACAATGCTGTGCTCATGCTGATGTTTGTGACTATCTTTTGCGATGTCCCCAATGTTTTTCCCTGCCTTGCTCACTACTACCACATCAGCTTGTTTGAGAAAATGTGCAATTGTTCCCAACAATGTTGTGGAATGGCCTGAACAACAAATGACTTTTTGTACTTTTCCTCTTGCTTACGGCCGTGTTATACGAACCTCCTTCGCTTTTATTCTACATTTCAACTAATCATTGCCTTGGATATTTAGTTCCTCTGAAGATCTCAGTATATAACTTTAATTCATAATTCAAATACCCTCAGCATAAGCTATATGCTCTGAGATAAAAACCAATGCAACAACCCCCGACCTTACTCGAATGCTGTGAGCTGAATGAAAGTGAATGTAATCTTCTTATTCAGTCTCTTTCTATGAAACTGTAAATTTAGTCCTCTTCAGTTCGAGCACTTATCAGCGATAATCTAAGAAACGGAGACTCATATTGTCTTCTTTTCTATGGTAAACTGTATCGGTTGGGATCCGAGTCATTATGAACCGAAGCAAAGTTCAGGTCATCAATAGTTTGTGTCTTATCGCGTGGGTAAATTACTATCACATCATCCCACATGTCTCATCCAATATGAGTCTTGCCAACCATAATTTTCTCGAGTTGATCATCGTTCAGGCATTCCTCCATATATAGGTACGACGAGACTGGACTAAGTGGAGTCCATTGCTAGACACCCTGATGCTGAGTGCATATTGCAACGGTCATTAAAGGTGAAATGATTCAAGCATGTCCAACAAAGATGACAGAATTGGTGAAAATCTGCTTTCGGAATCGGACAATGATCCGATGGCATCTACTTACAACCTCCCGATAGCTTTGCATTGCACCCTTCAAAGGGTACATTGGTGAAAAGGGCCTTGAGACATCGCAAAGCTGGCTAACTTCTCTTGTCCCTTTGATCGTCGATGTCTTTAATTTCTAAATGGAAGTTCGGGCGGCCGAGTTTTTCAAGTGAGCAGGGCCCAGTGACCTATACATTCTTGAACATAGGCTTTGGCCCAGAACTTTGCTAGCGCGATAGTGGGCACACCAATTCCAGAGTGATTGGCCCACTGGAAATCCTTGTTATGACTTTCCGGTAGACTCTCAGTCGCGGTGGCTCAGACCCTCTTCAATAAAGTGCTGTAATCTTCTTCCGTGGTTCTGATTTCCTCAGATTTTTTGGTGGCAGTCTTGTTAAACTTTTCTGCCTCCTTTTTAGCTCACCCGAGTGTTTCTTCTGATAAAGTTTGATTAATATTGAAGATTCGGATTAATTCCCCCTTCAAATAATTGAGTTTAACGTAAGAAAGAGAAGTTTAGCTAAGCATCTCTGTAATCGTAATTGAGTTCCTGAGAGACAATGTATTGACCGAACATGTTTCTTCAAGTCTGCTCCGACATCTCCTATGATGATAACATCCTTTTACCAAACTCTGCACGAATATATCTAGAAGAAGCAAGTCAAAAACTGAAAGATGATGTAGTTCTACTTCAAGACAAAACGAAAAGGTAATCCCTGTCACCTGCAATGCAAAAATGAACTGAAAAATCTGAACGAAAAACAAAGGACGAAGTTAAACAACAAGCTGAGGCATTGGTGCCAAAGAAGTATGTGGAGGACTGCTGGAAGAATTGATATTGTCACCAACCTCTCGTCTCGTGAGCTCTCAGACAGTGAAAAAGAAGCTTTATCTTTAGGTTACAAGTTTAATACCGGGAAGGATAGCGATACATATGTCGATCACGTAAACAAAAACTACAAATATGAAGACAGTCATGCTGACAAGGGATTTATTAAAGGTGTGGTAGCATGCTGCAAGGCCCTCGCAGACCAAGAGCTTCATAGTTTGCCAAAACGTTATCAAAAAGCACTCAGCAAGTTATCTGAGGATCAAACCATCATAATAAGTTGCTGATAAGGCGGCGGTAATTATTAAATGATCAGAACGATATTATTGTGCGCAAATGGAAGAACTTCTCTCTGATGATCAAGACTATCAGAAGAACAATCGGGTGATGCAAAAGAGGGCAAGAAAGTTAACAAATGCTGCACGAAAATCCTGAGGAATCAGAAACAACGGAAGAAATTGTTTTTTTTTTTTTTTTGTATAAAATTTAAGTCCGAATTGTTGTAATGGAGGCTTTCCGAGTCAGAGACCCGCGCATAAGGCAGAGAGAGCCTGTTCGGCTGGTCCTGACTCACCACTTCCGATCGGGCGCATTCCTGTTGGCCGGCAGAACTTGAGAAGAACGGCAGTTTATCCAACACTACTTGAAGAGGGATCCCTAAGGCCTACGCGGATGAGAAGGTCTCCGAAAAGTACCATGAAACAAAGGATTCCAAATGCGGCCAATCAATCTAGAATTGGTAGTAGCCAACACATCGCCTAGCTAAACGTGTCTGCCAAGCCATGTCAAGAGTTAGCGTCACTGAGTCCCTGCTCAAACTGAAAACTCGGCGACTTTAATAGGAAAGAGTTAAAGGACATCGACATCAAAGACAAAGACAGTAGCCAGCTTCGATGTCAAGGCCGATTTTCTACGCAAGGTACCTTTGAATGGTGCAAATACAACTATCCGTGGAAAGTGGTGGTAAGTGAGTGCCATCCGACTCCATTGCCGATTCCGAAAGAGCAGATTTTCACAATTGGCGCAACTTTGTTTGAATGGAATCATCTCACCACCTTAATGACGTTGATATGGCACACATCATTGTATAGCAATGGGATCTCCATTTAGCAGTCGCTGCGCTGCCTATATGGAGATGCTAGAACATGATCACTTTGAGAAAATTATGGGCAATGACTCATATTGGATGAGACATGTGGATGATGTGATAGTAATTACACCGAAAGACACAAACTTGGATGATAAACTTGCTCGGTTAATGACGTGGATCCAAGATACAGTTTACCATAGAAAAAGAAAGACAATATGAAGTCTCCCGTTTTTAGATACGCTGATTGGAATGCGAACTGAAGAAGGACCAAAATTTAAAGTTTATAGAAAGAGAACTAATAAAGATTACATTCACTGGGCTTATTCATATCAGCTACAAGCCACAGAGTTCAATCGGGGGTTGTCATTGGTTTATCGTCAGAGCATATAAGGATATGCAGTGGGATAATTTTAATGATGAATTAAGTCATATTACATGAGATCTTCAGAAACTAAAAATCCAAGCAATGATGAGTGAAATGTAGAATAAAAGCGAAGAGGATTCGTATAAATCAGGCCAAAGGCAAGAGAAAAGGTACCAAAAGTCATTGTTGTGCATCCAAACATGTGGAACAATGGCACATTTCTCAAAACAAGCTGATGTGGGTAGTGAGAAGGTCAGAGGAAAAACATTGGGGGACATCGTAAAAAGATGGTCACAAACATCCAGCATGAGCACAGCATGTTTATTAAGATCTCCATGTACGGGTGTAAGCAAATCCAGATATGGTGAAAGACTGGAACGATTTAAAACATCAGGTTAACGGAACACAAGCAAGATTCGCAGTATCAAGGACTCCAAAACACAGTAAATACATAGTCAAAATCGTGAGCTTTAACCCGGATTGGAAAGGCGCAAAGAAGTGGTCAAAGAGCACATTGATAAGAAAACGAGATACGCGCTTGAAAGCTGCAGTACCTGGAAGTCATCCTGACCTGTATGATCCGAATGACACGGAAGAATAACTTTATCTGAAATGACTTCAAAATTAATTTTGGCAATACATAAATTAGATGTGTAATACAGATTACTTCGCCTACTATTCGCCTAACAGGAGACTGGTAGACGAAACAATCACGTGTGGCGAATGAATGAACTTTGTATGTATGTTGATGTCAACGATCTGTTTTTGTATGTCCCTTTTGAATGACCAACTGATGAAGTAACTCTACGAAAACGCGTCTTGGTCATCAATAAATTAATATGAGGAGTTGACTGTTTATATATATGTCAATATGAACGTTAACATTATGTGGAGATATTTTCGATACCCATTTTTGCAACCGAACGTTGTTGCTTCATATCAAAATAGCACTATTCTTTAGAGTGGTGTTTTCCTACATGCCGGGGTATGCTTTAAGTATAGCACGATCCGGGCAGGAAATGTCTGGCCAGAAATTGTCCGACCCGAATTCCCATGTTATTTGATAGGCCGGGCAAGAAACAAAAGTTTCTTGACCGGCTTCCTGCCCGGCCTTAACTTAATAAGTTACTATACTAATATACTAATATGAATAGTCTCGGTGCATACTTACAGCTATTCCGGCATTAGGAAAAATCTACTGACCTAAGCCTGACGAAATTATCTGGAAACTCAGTTTGCAAAATTTAGCTCTGGTCCTCGCACTCGGACCTCCGCTAATTTTGCAAACCTCGTTTCCAGATAATTTCGTCGGCCCGGTCAGTAATATATATTCCGATCGAAAAACAACCTGAGCCATTCTCCGGGCTTTGTTTTTCGATTCGTGTCTGAGATCAGTTTCCCTGAAATGTTCAGCCTCATGGGGATCTAGATGATGACAGGGTCCGCTATGTTTAGGAAAACTGCAGTGCGTGCGGCAGGAACGAGCCATTTTCCCTTATACTTGTAAATGGGGCTAAACAAAGATCTAGCCAAAAAATAATTGATATGTTTCCTCTAAATTCTGTGAATGGCAATAATCGCTAATTAAAAATGTAATTATAAAATGTAAATATTGGCTCATTTCTTAATTTTATAAGCGTGATTAAGGTGTAAGGTGATGTAAGGTTACACCGGTGTTCTGTAACTACTGAGAATATAGGTGCAATAACATATGAGGAAAACTAGCATAATCAAAAAAGAAAATGCATTGAAATAGATATGACAGGTTTGTAAGTTTGTCAGAATTTCATCTTCGTCAGCCATATCCCGTCTGACTTCCTGTGTTTTGCACGCGCGGCCAGAATTTCAATCTCCCAGTTTTTTTTTCAGCCCGTCACGCAAACGCAAAGGTGCCGGTCACGTGATGAATGGTGTCTGTGACCCGGGAAACGCGGTCACCTGTGATTACCGGGGCGTCCGCTCCCCTCCCCTCGCCAGCTGACCCGTCCCTCGAGTGGAGGGGCCCTCTCTGCCCCCCTTCCCGACTCTGCCGCGGACACAGCAGTAGTCGGCTGACCCCACTCCCACGGCCCGCGCCGTCCTTTTAAACGATGTTTTGCCTCCTTACGGCGGCAGGAATGCGGAACCTCGGCACCGTCCCTTTGCCTACGACTGCGTGTGGCCGGCTGGCTGGCGGTCGGTCGCTGAGGATGCTGTTCACGGTGCTGCGGTCGCTGCGGTCGCTGCTGGCCGCCCGCAGAGATTAGGCTTCCGCCACTGCGTCCATACGTCACACGAGAGTGCGCGCCATGAACACAGCTTGCGACTTCCAAACTTGCTCTGCGGCCGCGGACTCGGCGCGTCGCTTGCGCTGACTTCCCCCGGCCGCAGGAATCGCTGGGCGCGCGCAGCGTGTGACGTCATACTTTACACCATCCCCACCGTCACTCTACCCCCCGACGCCTGCTGGCCGGCAGCGACCGGCAGCGACGCAGCAGATTGCGGCACCCGTGAACAGCACCGCCGGTTCAGCAGGGGTGACGTGTTTATCCGATACTTGGGTTGACCCGGTTACCACCCCTACCCACCCACGCACTCTGACCAGCCGGCCCTCACTCGGATCTTACTGGGAACAAAAATACCACCCCAGGCGGACACAGGGGTGCTGTTCACGGGTGCCGGCAATCTGTTGCGGTCGCTGCGGTCGCTGGCGGCAGCAGGCGTGGGGTAGGGGACGGTTGGGGATGGGTGGTAGTATGACGTCACACGGCTCGCGGCCGCCAGCGATTCCTGCGGCCGGGGGAAGTCAGCCGCAGCGACCGCCGAGTCCGCGGTCCGCAAGAGCAAGTTTGGAGCCGCAGCTTGTGGTTCATGGCGCGCACTCTCGTGGTGACGTTGGAGCAGGTGGGGAGCCTAATCTCTGCGGCTGGCCGCAGCGACCGCAAGCGACCGCGGCACCGTGAAACAGCCCTAGGACGCTAATCCCATCAGAGCCGGATATGGCGCAGCAATTCCTCAACATCGCGGACAGATTTGTTCAGCTGATGATCTATTTTTGAACATGAGGGCAGTTCAGAGAACCGAAGGAGCTCCGGAGGATGGCTGAGTGGCTAACCAGCCGTCAGTCGTCCTGTCGTACCATCAATGGATCTCGCGACACGCAAATGAAGCCAGGCTTCATGGTTATAATCTGCTTCTCTGGATTTGTTTTAAATCTGTCTACCAGATGTGTTATATATGTAGTTCACCGGGTAAACTAAATTAAAATTGTAACAATGAAGGAATATTGTAGGGGAGACTGGGGCTGGATGCATCAATTTTCACATTTTCTTTGTAGTCACTAGTGATGTCATTTTCCCAAAATTTCCTGACCAATACCAATCCAATACCGAATAGCAGGCATTTGGTTGACCAAATACCTACCGATTTGGATTGAAGCCAAAAATGTCCAAAATTTGACCGATTTTAACATTGGAGGTGGTGATGGTGTCTGAAATATGCATATTGTATAATGCATACAATGCTAATTCTTAAAGACTTCACCTACTCTTGTGAGCAATATATAAATATCTTCTATCTTGATATAATAATGTGTTTTTTAACATTCATACGAATTGCTTAATAGAGCTTAGTGCTTGTGCGAGGAACATAGTTGTCAAAATTAACAAACGAAATACCATGACCTTTTCCTCGAAGATATGCAAAAAAATCACTAAGTTATCAAAAATTAAGTTATTATCTTAATTTTCGATAACTTTGTGATTTGTTCCATATCTTCGAGGAAAAGGTCATGTTATTTCGTTTGTTAATTCATATTAATTGATTGAATTTCGAGCGAATTAAGCAACAATTTGCTGGTTAGAAGTTCGAATGCGTAAAAATGTGATGAAAAAGTGAACTGTTTAAGAATAGGCTGACCAAAAAGTGTCCAAAAATGTATTAGTTTGACCGACCGATTACCAAATCGGTCCCACAATTTTTGGGTTTCCCAAATTTGTGTAACCGATTGACATTACTAGTAGTCACCGACTCGTGGACAATGTTTGAAATGGGACACTTGTGTAGGAAAAGTGTGTTTTCTCCACCAAAGTACGTATTTATTTTTATTTTAAAGAAGTACAGCAACAATTTGAAGACAGCTCTGCAAGTGCTGCATCATTTCACCCTGCTGCTGTGGCAGATGCGTCTACCCGCTGGAACGTACACAATGAACGGAAAAACACACACACACACACACACACACACACACATACACACATATATATATATATATATATATATATATATATATATATATATATATATATATATATACGAATTATATATTGAGTCACTGTGTTAAATTTAAATTATATTCCCCAGTGTATTTAAAAACACCATATAATTTGTTTTACTAGACATTCCACGCAGGGACGGATCCAGGGGGCATATGGCCATGCCCCCCCCCCCCAAGGACCTGAGACTATGATTTGGCTCCCAAAAATGGTCGAACAAAAATTTATCGTAAAAATTGCGTTTGCAGCAGTCAAAATCCGACCATTCACAGACAAATACTTGGAAATTTCGTGTCCCTTCGCGACATGACACAAGTTTGGCAATTGCTTATACGAATTTGGAAAACAGGAAAACAAATTACATTTAGTGTCTGGTAGAGCTCTCCCTGGCGGTAATTACTGGCCACAGTGACCACTCCCTTCATTACGAGCGAGCGCGAAGCGCGGAGCGAGTCCTCATTGACTATCGGATTTTTCTCACATATAAAGCGAGCCCGACCCGGCCGGGCCCGGCCCGGCCCAGGCCGCGGGCCGGGCCCGACCGCGACGTACTGGTCAGAAGCTATATCTTTTGAACCCCGCATCCGATTGACAAGCGGTCTTCCGCCATATGCTAAGCCCATGCAATGACATTATGATTTGACAATGTTTTTTTTTTCCCTCCAAAAAATGGTTTTGGGAAAAAAAAAAATTGTCAGCAACGGCGGCGTGACAGTGCGCGCGTCAGGGGTGTCAGAAAGTATTATCCTGCTGTAGCTGAGAAACGGCTGGACCTATAAAGTAAAAATTTGGTGTGAGGCTGGAGAACACACCACTGGCAATGTTGCACAGGTAAAACACTGGGTCACACTGCACGTGCGCACGTGCACCCCTGTTCCGTCCACGAAATTTACCTGCAAAACATCGTTTGCACATACCGGACCTCTATCTCGGCAACGCAAAAGTCGCAAAGGCACAACAGGTCAAATACAGAATGCCGTAGAGAAACGATCCGCAACGGCGTATGCACTATGTTTGCCGATCAGCGGCGCGTGGAAACGTGCAAAGTTAACTGCTATACAAGCGCAAATTCATAGTTTTATGACGTCTTCACAATTTAAAATCAGTGGCTTAGCACCTATGGGTACGTGAAGCGATGAAACAAACACTAAATCTCGTAGACCACATGTACGTCTCTAAATGCAATGCCAAAAAATGGATTGCTTTAATGCAGTACTTTGCTTGTTAAAATATGTCTGTAATATTTTTATTGACGATTTTCTTATAACTTTCTTCTTTTACACCGCGTAGCTTCCAAACCAAAGGGAGCATGACGAAATAATAATGTGCAGCTGTAAAGCGCAATCAAAATCCATTTAAATCCACCCAAAATGAATTTTTGCCTACAAACTGAAGCTTATAATTGCAAATTTAAAATAACGCTTTAAAACCTATTTAGTTCAAAGTATTGATTTAGTTCGGATCTATTTGCGACGGCAAAACAACAATAGCGAAAATAATTCAAATGCATGCTTTGCAGCAAGACGAACCTTCCGTTTGGACGGGTTATAAATTGACGTGGATTAATTCGGACTCGCTCGTCCTTCGCCGTTTAAGGCGTCTTACTGGTAAAATATTAACTTTAAAGCGGGATACATGCTTAGCTAGTCTGCCGAGTTCCCAAAAAGGCGACGCAAACGAAATGACGCGGAAATCGGCATCTGGAGGCTGCTTCAGCGGTGCCCATCTTGCTGGAACGAAGAGTTAATAGTGGGGACCAGACCACGACCATCTCTTCCAGATCATCTCCCACCAGGCTCCTCCAGATCCACAGGGACCATTATGAGCGGAAAGGTATTTTTGCCTCAATCTAGTTGCTTTCAAACCATTTGCACTATTACCTGTTCCAGTTGTTTGTTACATTTAGCACAGATGTATAGGTTAAACTACCAGATATGTGCCTGGATCCGAGATCCAGTGGATCTCTGGATCTCTGTGTCCTTTGTCCCGAGATCCACATGATACACCAGATACACGTACACAATAAGCCGAGGGATCCACAAAGATCCAAGATCCTAATTTATTTTATGTCTAGGGATCCACTGGGATCCCAGATCCAATGTCGGGATCCAGGCACACTGGTGAGTACCTTCTAGTTAATTTTATCGTATTGGAAAATTCATTACTATATCAATATCTATGTTTGCTAATAATTACAACTAACCAGGTAAATTGCAGGTATACATTATCTACATAGTACAGACGCAAAATAGAGACCACAAATTTTGATGTCAGTCCCTGCATCATGTGTTTCAAGATCTAGGTCTAGTTTTTAATTGAAGATCCACTGAGATCCAAGATCCTGAAGGATTTCAAACCGAGGGATCCAGAAGGATCCCAGATCCACTTGCATTTTATGCTGAGGGATCCACTGGGATCCAAGATCCTCATGCATTTTATACTGAGGGATTCATTGGGATCCAAGATCCAACTTGGGGATCCAGTCCAGGCACAAGTCTGGTACCTACACGGTACACCTACAGTTATTATTATGATAGGTATGTACCTACTGTTGAGTGCTAACCACCACCGGTCATCGTGATTTACTATCGGAGGCTATCGCATTTGACTATCGCATGATTTACTATCGCATATGAAAAACTACCTTTAGTCTAGTACTTTGCATCATTCCGAGCTTTGCTACCAGGAAAAGTGTTACCTTGTCTCCAATTAGAGTCTGTTTCCAATATGAAAATGACCTTTTTCACTACATAAAGAATTTAAGAAACATGCTGCTTCGCGGCGTCACAGCGGCCGGGTCATCGTCATAACGAAGCCATCGTCATAACGAAGCCATCGTCATTGTCTTCGGTTCGTTTTAACGCTGAATTTAATAAATGGCAATTGTATCCTCTACAAGGCCCACTGCACCGCCTTGATTTTTGGGTTTTATCAGGCAAACCAGGAAAAAATCGCGCTAGGCGCTAACTAGCTAAATACCTATTATAACATGGAAATCCACATTACAAATGATGCAAAAGCTTAAATACACGCATACAAAATCGTTATATGTAGTTTTAGTCGTCATTTCAGCCAACCCCCTTAATCATTTTCGGTGACGCCCCTGCGAATTGGTATGAGATAAACTCTATTTACATATCTGTGTATATGCTACGGAAAATCGTGTTTTTGTGTGTTTTTATTTTTTCCCGAAACAATTATTTTTACCGAAAAATCCCGAAACAGTCATTTTGTTCTAAAAAAAAGCTGATTGTTTCCCCAAAGTGCATTTTTATTGTCGAATGTCAAAATAAGGTGAACAGCCCAAATCCGCGGATAAAAAATTGAGTACTTTTTGGCACAAAAAGATGCCCCCACGGAGAGAGCCTGGATTCTTCAGTTGCCCCCCCCCCCCCAACTGAGCGGCTGAATCCGCCCCTGATTCCACGCAACTAATTCAATGCTCGTTATTTATGTCATATTGACACAACGTTTCAACCTGCCCCTGTAAAAATGATTTAATTTGTCCCATACCCACTTTGATTTATTTTGACCCTATAAAAGGCTGGAAGTTTAAGCGGTCTAGACAAGATCTTCTATCTTTTTGACGTCAGAAGTATAAAATGCTATAAGATTAAATCCGTTTTCACCATACCAGAAATTCCAAAGAGTCCACAAGGCTATGTATTTATCTGCAAATATTTTTTTCCTAAAAAAAATAAAAAATCGGCGTCTGCCAGATCAGCCAGCTTATAACAGCGCTCGATTTGCCATTACAAAGGGTTTGCGTATGCGCGTTTTTTGTAGACCCACTGGTATTTCCATCTTATGGATTTTTGGGTGTATAAGCTCTGATGCATTCAACCCGTGATGCATTTATCCCCGATCTCCCCTGCCGCGGTCGTTCTGAATTGCTCAGGCAAACATTGTGGCCAGTGGCTGTGGGCCTGTGGCACGACCACAAAGAAGTACTTTGGTCGGTATAATAGTCGACGGCCTAGGGACATTCAGTTTACATCCCTTTCGAAAGAAAATGAGTGGAAAATGAAACATATATTTACGAGCGAGCTCGAAAACAAACTTGACTTTGTAAAAAAGCTTTCAAGGCACATTAGACTGCCGCCCGAGTGTTTTGGATTTTCAGTGAGCGGCTCAGGCTCAGGCTGCACACTGTGCATGTGCACAGTATATTTGCACAAGTCTTGAAACGTTCGCGCGTCGCGTGCTGTAACGGTCTCCTTGTGTCACTCTAATATCACGTGCAATTTAGGTACAAATGCAGCAAAGCACCCACTCCTTGTGTCTCCTTGTGTCACTCTAATATGACGTGCAATTTACAAATGCAGCAAAGCACCCACTCGTTTACATCTTGCGAACAGAACTACGGAATGATCGGTTTTTCAGGTGACTCCGACTCCGACTTCGACCCTCCGGAATCGACTCCGGCTCTAAAATCGACCCCGACTCCGACTCCAAGGTTGACTCCAAAATCGATTCCAAAATAGACTCCTACCTTTTTAATTAGCTGAAGCTATTTTTATCAACACGCACATTGCGCAAGAAGTAATCACTCGCAGGAAAAAAAAACATATCGTTTCAAGTAGAGATGCAAATTCAGGACTACGAAGCCGGCTCTGGGCCTGAATTTTCAGGCCCGGTGGGCCTGAAGCTGTGCCTGAATTCCGGCTTGCGGTCTCATCCCGGGCTCAGCATAAGTTCCGGGGTTGAGATATTGTTTAATGTGTATTAAAATCAACATGCAGATTGTTGCCACACGTGGCCGGGCTTGATGCTGGTGCCAACTAATTTATGTGCGTTGGCGGTGGTGGTGCTGGTTCCTCTTCTGTGATATTTCTACAAATCTAGTTTCAAGGCTGGAACTCATTATTGAAAATTAATTAGTTAAATTAAATGGATAGCCATTGTCTGGCCATTAGTTTCAATTAAAAATTCCGGAAGGGCCCACAAACACAATTTGTCAGGTACGTGCCAACTAATGTATGTGCGTTGGCGGTGGCGGTGCTGGTTCCTCTTCTTTGATATTTTTTACATATCTAGTTTCAAGGCTGGAGCTCATTATTAGAAATTAAGTAGTTAAATTAAATGGATAGCCATTGTCTGGCCATTAGTTTCGATTTAAATTTTAGAAGGGTCCAAAACACAATTTGTCAGGTCTTGCGACCATACGTGTCGCCGTAATTTGTAGGTTTAGATGAGGCAAACCCGTCTGGCAGACGTTAGTTCTAAGAAGAAGAAGAAGAAAAAAATACTCAGAATAATTGAAACATTTTTTGTTGCTGAAAAATAAAATGTTGCTTCGGGTTGAAATGTGGACTTCGGCGACCTTCTTCATGTTTCAATTCTGGTATTTCCTCCCATTTTGTTATCATTCTACAGTACCCATCAAATAATATCAATCTCAGGGGTTGCTAGGCGGAGTTAGGGACAAGTTGCCCCGCTTGAACCCCCCTCCACACCCTGTGACGACGCTTATGCTTGTGACAATCCCACGAAATATCCAGAATATCAAGCAATAATTAAATGCAATAGGCATGAATATAACCGGACGTAGGTATAACTCCCCAAAGAAGTCTAAACGAGAGTTCGACATGGCTAAACTTTTCCTTGGCCTAGCCGCCCCACAGCCATGGCATCACAATGCACTGCCACAGACAGTCACAGCCACTCACAAATGTCAATGGCTGGCCGTTGGCCAGCCGTGAGGATTTTCGTAAATTCATATTATGTGTTTATTTTCAGTCTACTGTTATGGAAACATGCCAAGGCTTCTTTTAACCATGATTGGCTTGATAAAATTGATGCAAAAACATAATAAAAAATCACCAGATAGACTATGCAGCCACAGTCGTAGTCGATGCCATGATCTAGAGATTTCCCAGTTCGCCCTACCCCATTAGCCGTGGGTTTCGGCCGGCCATGGGGATAGCCGCCCCATGTAGATCTTTAGTCTAAACCTTACTTAAACCCGCGCCCCGCTGGGGGCATTATCTCTCCCCTCTCTCTCGGATTTTCTCAATAACTCCAAAACTATGACAGATATCGACGATGCTACATTAATCCTACGTCTGTTCTAACAATTATGATGAATTTGATGCGTTACTTTGGGAGATAATGACGTTTTAATGACGTCATGTCATGCCATTTTTGGTGGGAAAACGATAAATGTTTGACAATTCGTAGAAAACGAAGTTTTAAAGAAAATCACAAACGAGAGGCAACAAAGGAAGAAAATGACATTGTCTTCAACAAGTATATCATGGATTTATCAAAAGTGTTGTTCTATACCCATAAAAAGTATATTTTTTTCCGGATAAATTCTGTTTAAAAAAAAAAAAAAAAAAACGGAATTATATGTGAAATCAGTGGTGGTAGTTCTCTATTCAGTTAGGTGGGCTTCGGTTCCCCCAAGCTGCCTTCAGCCCTCCCCCCAACTTAGACATTGGCGAATCAAGGATTTAGTTTTTTGACGCCATGGGGATCACCCCAAAAAGCTCATAAAAAAATCGTCGGATGTCGCTCCCTTATGCATTGCTAGACGTTTTAAAATAAACTTTCCTTAGTAAAAGTTGCGTAGATCTCCTATATCAGGAAATGTGTAAATTTGCGCCGATTTCAGGCGGTTTGGGGGTGGGGCACTTGCCCCTGATGCCCCCCCTGGATCCGCCAGTGAACTTAGACGTGGAAGTGGGTCAAATCCGTGAGAAATATGTATTTTGTGGATTTTGATGATTGTTAAGAATATCTTTTGAATAGAGTGACCTTAACCTCGTATTAAATAAAAATCAAAGAATAACTGATTTTTGTGTATTGATATTTCGGCCACAGGCCTTTTTCAAAACAAATTATATAAATAATATAAATATAAATAAATAATATAATAAATAATATAAATAAACAAATAATATGTAAACTGCAATGTCTACATGATTAGAACGCGTCGAAATTGTCGCTTGCCTGCCGACTTAATTTCACAAATCTCTGTCAACATTACACGCGACGGACATTATTCCATCTACCTCCTTTTTTCCTCTTTCCTCAGCAAATGTGCTACCACGTTACATTAATAAATATATACATTCACAAACACATTTTGTTTTTAATACATACCCTGAATATACATATGTATTCTATACATCATGCAATGAACAATCTACGTTAGCGTGTGACGTCGATGTTCCTATATTACATACAAAACAATACACACCTTATTCATATCTAAGTTATGTGCATTACATAATACATATATACAACATACACAGCAGCATTTAATACCTACTCCTACACAAACATGTATACACTTATAAAGTATCGCGTCACGTCGCACCTATATAAACATATCTACTCACAGCAAAACATATCCCAACACTATACAAAACGCATAATTGGCCATGAAGAACCATGAGTGTTTAAGGATGGTGCCGAGCTCCTAATAAGATACTTTCTGCAATTTTTCGATCGGGATGATCCTGAGCTTTGTACTAAATTTTGAGATATAGAGGTCTGAATTTGTACGAATTTTATCTTGGTTGTGCACGCTTAGAAAATGATCACCAAAAGGGGTGTTAGTCGTTTTATTTAGCGCGTCCCGTCGATCTTCGTTATAGCGCAAACGAACTGGACTCATCGTTTCGCCCACATATTATGCACTTTGCCCCTTTAATGTACACAGCTTGCAGCGGATCTCATACACAACGTTTTTTTGGGTGCAATCACCTTTAAAATCTGACAAACATAGGTGACATTTACGACCCCTGGACAACAGGGTTTACAAACTGCAGACTTCACCAGAGATGTTTTTAGTGTATTGTCGTTTTTCCAAGCTGTGCGTACGAAGCCGTTCCAATGAAATCGTTCCAACGGATCCAGCTCCAGCAATACGTACGAACGCAGAAAAAAAAACATGACGAAACCGTCCCAACAAAAATCAAAATATGCTGCTGTAGATGGAAAGTTATCTTTCTGCTGCTAACTTGACGCCGATTGATATACGTTCAACACCAATCCTCTCAACCAGCGATTTAAATGCTGTTCGCAGACCTTTCCACACTATTCCCTTATGTTTCTTGAAGGAATTGATGCAGAAGAGATTAAAAAAGTTATCATCTCATTGGTGGAACTTAATATCTCTTGGGGAGGGCCCGAGCCCCCCAATTATTTAAAATTTTAACATTAGGCCTATGGCGTTGCATGGTAAGAACTGAGTTAAGATCTATAAAATTAACATTAGGGTCCCCCGAGCGATTTCATAAAGTTCCGCTTGTGTCTCACCTCCCTCAGTCAACTTACTGCGCAATCATTCAAATTAAACTTAATATTCCCTTGTTACTTCTTTTGTTGGGTGTTCATAATTTAAAACAATATAACATTTTGCGGTAAAATTGCACGCAGTGGTCTTCTGATTTGTTACCTGCATTTTCGCGTCGCGTGCCAAAGCCACGAAAATTCCACAAGAACTTCTAGTATATCATAGATACTCAGATTTTTCGTCCAGACAGGGAGTTTAGGTATATATATAAGGCAAATATCCCAATACGCGTTTACAATATTTCCGCCACCTAAGGCAAATATCCATCATTTTCGTGAGTGATCAATGGTAATTAAGGAACTCTCTTTCGCGTGGTGGTGTCAATTTTTTGATTGAAATTTGACAATCATTTAAAAAATGCACAACGAATTGTGTTAACCAATCACAGGTAAATTGCCCAATCGCTTTTTTAGGACATTACCACAGGCATATTCTATGATGCATCCTGATTGCGAAAATATATACTTTTACCAACTTAGCACATACATTCGCGGAGAAAATAGCCCTCAAAGAAAGCATGTCAATCCAAGTTCTCGAAATTTATCAAGGTCACAACTCCTAAACTATTAGGTTTGGAAGCGTGCTGTTCTCACCAACGTGTTCTACACCATCAATAACCCTATAAACCCAATTTCATCCAAATTTGAGAGATGGCGGTGTCAACCCCCATGTCGATTTGTCGTGGAATGCCCCAGGTATGTTTATATAGGTGCGACGTGACGCGATACTTTATAAGTGTATATATGTTTGTGTAGGAGTAGGTATTAAATGCTGCTGTGTATGTTGTAACACCAGCAAAAGTTAAAAAAACTTTTTGCCTCCCAGTAAAAAAAACATAACTCTGATTTTGCGCAAATAATTTCGGTAACAAAACACCCTACGGCTATATGTAAAAATGCATGTGGTTATATTCTCCATTGCATGGCAAAACAGATAATGTATTACATTGGCATGGTCACTCCCTCTGTTCTGTTAGTGACAAGAGCCTCCTACAGAAGATGCCAAAAATAATCCGCCGCCACCGTCACGCTGCTGTTATTGATGGTCTAGAACACCGGTGTGACGCCGGAAATCAATACCCGTGACGCTACTATTTAAGATACGAGCTTGATTTTTTCACGACTTGTGGGCCCTGAAAATCAACAAGTTGTATTCAGTTTTGGGTCAAGTACGATCAACGGCGCGCCGTCGGTGCTTGCGCGCGTGAGCTATTCGCTTAACATAGCAAACGAAAAATTCCGAAATCGCGAAAAATGGCAACCTCCGCGTGGATAGAGAAACCACAGGCATATTAGAGAAATAGAGAAAAGATTAGCCTGACGTATTACATTGCGTCCAGACCAAAGGACGTGTCGCGTGGAAATGAATGACCATTAACATAACAAATATCCTTTTCAGCACACATATCGGTGCTCGGAAACTGTTGGACATACAACGCTGAAACAGGCACCGCTTTGCAGAGAAATGTACCGTCTTCAAATTATTTGTGCAGCACAAAGCCGTTCGATAAATATTTAGGCATATTGCCAGGCGTTGAAATTGAAATGAAATATTTTGACCACCTTTTAGAGGCTTCTGAAATGTAAGCCTTCACAAAAAACGCCTTTTCGATATAAAAAATATATATTTCTATCTAAGGCCTTATTTTTGTGTTCATCGGTTTTGCCACATTCCAAACTATGAATATGACAAGTTTCGAGAAAAAAAAATTGGCACGTACATATTGAAGCACGAGCTAAAATCCAGAGTATGTTCTTTTATTGGACACCCTGTATATATGTAATGCATATAACTTAGATATGAATAAGGTGTGTATTGTTTTGTATGTAATATAGGAACATCGACGTCACACGCTAACGTAGATTGTATAATGTATAGTACCTATACATATGTATATTCAGGGTATGTATTAAAAACAAAATGTGCTTGTGAATGTATATATTTACGAGCGAGCGCGAAGCGCGAGCGAGTCCTCATTGAATACCGGATTTTTCTCACATATAAGCGGCGACGCCGAACCCGGCCGGCCTGGCCGGGTCGGGTCGGCCGCTATATGTTGAGAAATCCGGTATTCAATGAGGACTCGCTCGCGCTATCGCACTCGCTTCGTAATGACATTATGAATTATTGACATGTTTTTGCCTCGTGTGATGGTCAGCAATGGAGGGTGAGCACGTGCCGCGTCAGGGGTGTCAGAAAGTATGGTAATTATCCTGCTGCAGCTTGAGAACGGCTGGACGCTATTAAAGTAAAAATTTGGTGTGAGGCTGGAGACCAAACGCACTGGCATATGTTGGCACAGGGTCAAACTCTGGGTCACAACTGCAACGTACGCACGTTGCACCCCTTTGTTTCCGTTCACGTAATTACCTACAAATGCGTTGCAATAACCGGATCTATATTCTCGGCAACCAAAAGTCGAAAGACACGGGTAAACAACAAGATGCGTAAAGAAAACGATGCCGCCCGGGCAATGCACTATGTGTTGATCAGTCGGCGGCGTGGTACGTGCAAGTTAACTGGCTATACAAGCGCAATTTCATAGTTTTATGACGTCTTCCATTTAAATCAAGTGGCTCAGTACCTGATGGGACGAGAAGCGATGAAGACAAACACCAATCTGTAGACGCAATGTACCGTCTCTAAAATGCAATGTAAAATTTAAGTTTGTAATGGCAGTGTTTCGCCGTTAAATTAATGGCTGTTAATATTTGTAATCGACGAATTTTATAATAACTCCTTCATTAACACCGCAGTAGCTTTCAAAACCTAAAAGGTGTAAATTATAAATGAATGCAGCTGTAAAGCGCAATCAAATCAATCCTAATACCTCACCCAAAATGAATTTTGCCTACAAATATGAAGTTATAACTGCAAAATTAAAAAATAACGCTGCAAAACCTATTTAGTTCAATGTATCGATTTAGTTCAGATCTATTTGCGGCCGGCAAAAACACTCAACACAACGAAAACAATTAATAAAAGCATAGCATTTTGCACAAAGAAACCCTCCGTTGGGCGGGTGATAAATTGACGCGGTTTATTCGGAACTCGGTCGTCCTTCGCCGTTTAAGGCGTTCTTACTGGTTTTATTGTTATTGCACTGTGTCGTACACTAGGCATTACCAGCCATTTAGAAGGGCGGCTCAAGAGCTAATATTGCTTCAAAACAATAACTGTCGGGCGAATAATGTCATTATTGGCGCCGACAGTTCGAACCTGTCGGGCCAATAATGACATTAACGCCCCGACAGTTTCGGGAAGAATGCTGCTCAATGGATTTAGATATAATACTCGAAGATGACGCTGAAGATGGGCTATGCGTGAAAACACTGGTCGTCTTCTATTGTTTTCTCGATCGCTTATAAAATTTGTGCTCTGTGATGAGGCTGAGGTTTGTATTCATCTTTCAATTCAATATGCAATCAAATCAATCTATACAGAGTAAATCAGTTTTAAATTGTATTTTTAGTGTACACATTTATGACATACATGGCTTTGACATTCAACGTTTCATGCATGTCAAATCCTTCCTTCTAACGGAAGTGCGACGTTGATGCAGAACAGGAACCATTAAACGTCGGCATTCGGGAGCGCCGACGAAAGCCGCTTTCGTTGACCAGCTATTGACTGTTTTGGGGGTTTCTGAGGGTCCCTTGATTTTCCTGGTTCATCACTTATCCGGTGTAAACGGTTCTCAAAAATCACAAGGATGCTGCAGATGGTCTCTAAAAAACCAGCCACTCATTGTAACATTTTCTTGCGATACTCAGTGGCATTTGATGTGTTGGCTGGTACCTACAAGCCGCACCCTGTCCTGCCTGCACTTTTGTCTAGTTCTATAGTCAATTTTTATATAATTTTCATATGTCCATAGTTACTCTAAATTAACGTGTTTTCCACAACAATGAAAATTAACGCTATTGCTTAGAGGTAGATCAGAATGATGGGCCATCTGCTTGAAATTTCCCGTAGAATAATAATTTTGTTAGAAATAAAATTATAAATCAGCGAGCAGTTGATTCACGGCGCGGGGTAATTACATCCGAACAACCCGCGGGCCTAAAAATAATGGCAATGATGACAAGTATCTGACCTAGATAAGTGACAATATACAAATACGTGACATTTGTCGGTCGAATGGGTTTTTTGAAAGGCCCTTCACCATTATCGAAGCCCTTCAATGAAACTCCTTAAGGCTGGCCCCACACGAGCCTTCGCAATGGGTGCGAGTCTGCGGGGTGAGATTTATTGGACTCACTTTTGAAGTATGTTGGGTCGGTTTTTGTGGTGGGTTTTTCTTGCGTGTCAGAAATGTTGAGGACTGGCACCTTAGATCGCAATATGTGTCAATATTGTCAATTTCATTATTTAATTTTCTATAAACGCTCGCGGTATGAAAACCACGCAACCTCGCATGCGAGGTTGTGTGGTTTTCATGCCGCGAGCGTTTAAAGTAAATTAAAGAATGGAATTGACAATATTGACACATATTATTATCTGACGTGCCAGTCTACAGCCTTTCCGACACGCAACACACCCACCACCCCGACCCAACTACTTCAAAGTGAGTCCAATATCTGCCACCCCGCAGACTCGCACCCGCATGCGAGGCTCAGTGGGGGCAGGGGCTTTAGCGTCCCTCGCAGGCGCTCGGGCCGCTCAGCATCATGTCGGGCTTCTGATAATGGTGTCGGGCCGTTCAAAACCCATAGCGCCCTCCAAAGTCACGTTATTGTACTATTGATGTAACGTGGTAGCACATTTGCTGAGGAAAGAGGAAAAAAGAAGGTAGTTGGAATAATGTCCGTCGCGTGTAATGTTGACTGATATTTGTTAAATTAAGTCGGCAGACAAGCAACATTTTCGACGCGTTGTAATCATGATAATTTGTTTTGAAAAAGGCCTGTGGCCGAAATATCAATAGGTACACAAAAATCAGTTATTCTTTGATTTTTCTTTAATACGAGGTTAAGGTCACCTCTATTAAAATATGATATTCTTACAATAATCATTTGTACCTCGCAGCAGCTTTGAACAATTTACGTGATTTTGATGATACTTTAAGCGTTTTTTTCCAGCTAAGCCAAATAAACGTTCCCACGCCCTGATTGTAAGTTGAATATAAATAGTCACCTTTCACAATATTATCTTGAAAAAATATTTCAATCATGTTCATTGTATATTAATCACAGCACTTCATACCCGTTGTACATAGTACATACAGCCTGGATATGTTACGATGCAGTATAGTGTTAGGTAGCAACATGCAACATTGCAACATTGATGTCCGGCTATAACTGCGAGCTGACTGCTCGCATTAATCATAGCAGCATGATCGTATCTTGTCATCAGAGAATGAAAGGAAACTATTTCTCTTAACTTGAGCTAACGTAAGATAAGTCGTTAACACGACATTGAGGTGACGAACAGTCATTCATAAAATATGAACTCTCGTGTGTCGATGATAACTAATTAACTTGGTTAACTCTTGAAATTGAAAATGTCTCGTAAAGTCTCGAAACCCGGTTTCTCAACAAACAAAAAACTCGCGTACTCCTCCGCCACAGGTGGGCGTCACCGCTGGCCGTCACCGCTGGCCGTCACCGCTGGCCGTCACCGCTGAGCCTTTCCACCGCTGGCCGTCACCGCTGGCCGGATCGACTGCCTGCGTCACCGCATGGCGTACGCCAGCTGGTCATCACAGCTGCGCGTCACTGCCTTTAGTGTCCAGCTGGGCCGTCACTGGCCCGCGTCACTGCGGCTGCTGGGCGTCACTGGCACTGGTCACCACTGCTGAAAGTCGTCGATGAAGCTGCGGGCGCGCTCGATGGCCGTCTCCACGTAGTGTACGGCGTCTGCCACGTCGGCCATCTCCAGTTGGTCGAGCATGCCGCTGCTGAGGACCGAGTTGGCCATGCTGCGCGCCTTCACCAGGCTGTCGACCTCGAACAGGCTGGTGATGGACGGCATGATGCTGGCCGTGAACGGCAGGCTTGGCACAACTACGATGCCAACGATCGACAGCAGGATCACCAAGCTGGCCACCGCGATCCCGGTGAAGAGCCAGTCGTGGCTGAACTTGCTGAGGTAAGAACCCTCTGCGGCATCGGAGGTCAGGTCAGCCAGAGAACCAGACAGGAACGATTCAAGGTCAGTGAGGGAGCCAGACAGGAGCGATCAAAGGTCAGTCAGGGAGCCAGACAGGAGCGATCAAAGGTCAGTCAGGGGGTCAGACAGGAACGGTCAAAGGTCAGTTAGAAAACCAGACAGGAGCGATCAAAGGTCAGTCAGGGAGCCAGACAGGAACGATCAAAGGTCAGTCAGAGAACCAGACAGCAGTGATCAAAGGTCAGGCAAGGCAGCAGACATCCGAGGTCACAGTTCAGTTCACAGCGAGGTCATGCATACTGCATAGCCCTCGTACTGGTGTCGGTTTGACGCCGCAAATACTGAGTCCGACTGAGGCATCTGTGCGATTACTGACATCGTCGCTTTGCATCACCGATCAGGTGCGGAAGTGCCTATGTCCAGCGTCGCTCGAACGCCATTGAACGTCACTGGGGCATTATTGAAGCGTCAATGTGAGTCAATAGAGCGTATGTGAAGGGTCGCCAAGTTATCGGCGTCCAGGAGCACCAGCGTTAAGCGTCACAGAAATTCGGCCCAATGCGTCACTTAATCGTTCAGCGTTATTAACGTGTCATTAGCCGTCACACGAGTGTAATTAAACGTTAGTGAAGAGCCAGTCAGCGTCGCTGGATCTTCAATGATACACGTCATCTCATACGATACATTAAACGCACCTTCCGCGAACAGAGCCTTGGTGGCCTGTTGGTAGTTGCCATATCCGGTGAAGGACTGGGTGTGCTGCGGTGTGTGGGAGGGCTGTGGGCTGGCATACTGCTGCGCCGGAGATCTGTACTGCTGCTCCGGAGCCTCGTACTGCTGCTCCGGAACATCGTACTGTTGTGAAGGGTACTCCGCTGCCGGAGGCTGTTGATAAAGGAGAACACGTCCCGTGAACGATGATAGGAAACCGAAAGCGATTGTGATGATGATTGGGGTTGAAGGCGGGCCACAATCTAAGTCACATGCCGCCCAGGAAGCTTTTATATAATTATATATATATATAATATACTATATATAATATTATATTATATTTAAATATATATTACATATACACATATTATAGTTATTATATATATTTAATATATTATTTACAATACACAATATATATATGTATTATATATATGTAAATATATATATATATATATATATATATACATATATACATTATCCTGCTTTATGACTAACGAGACATGCTTATTTATTAACTTGAAGAAAACTTAGCGTCCCGTACATATTTATGGGTCCTAAATACATTAAAGGATTTTTTAAAGGAACAATCTCACGGAGTTTATTGCTTTACTAACACTCTTGTTCTGATTCATCTGAACAATACGACTAGTGCAGCGAACATTTTGTCCTACTGACCAAAGCTCGTCCAGTTTACTGCCGCGAGCTGATGCAATGCATGCAGTATGCGCTGCTCACCTGGTACTGGGGCACAGTGGGCTCCGGCGCCGTGTAACTGCCGCTGTGGGCCTCTTCAGCGGCTGCCAGACTCAGGCCCACCAACAGCACGACAGCACCCTGCATGGCCATCTGAAAGACGGCTAATTACAGTTACACACAGCGGCACATTACAGTTACACACAGCGGCACATTAGTTACACACAGCGGCACATTACAGTTACACACAGCGGCACATTACAGTTACACACAGCGGCACATTACAGTTGCACACAGAGCTACATTACAGTTACACACAGCGGCACATTACAGTTACATACAGCGGCACATTACAGTTACACGTAGCGGCACATTACAGTTGCACACAGTGTCACATTACAGTTACACACAGCGGCACATTACAGTTACACACAGTGGCACATTACAGTTACACACAGCGGCAAATTACAGTTACACACAGCGGCACATTACAGTTACACACAGCGGCACATTACAGTTACACGTAGCGGCACATTACAGTTGCACACAGCGGCACATTACAGTTACACACGGCGCCGGCTTCGGAGGCTTCAGTCTGCTGAGAGACAAGTAACGTGATCGAGCCAGCGACAGTCGCTGCAAATGTCGGGTTAATCTTTGTTATAAGCTGAACGACGTTAGTTAAAACTTGTGCTGAGTGGTATACTGTCTTACTTCTCTAGGTCCCATGATTGTTTAGAAGAAAAAGCATAGTACCTTATCGTTGATGCTGCTGCCTAGCGACCAAGATCACAAATGACAAACATAGCCCGACTCTACACCACGTGGTGAGTCGATTCTGGCTCCACCCTGGTCAGCTGATTCTGGCTCCACCCCGGTCATTCGTTGCCATGACCAATGGGAGTTCTCGAATGTCGCGATTACCTGAGGGTGTTCAGGCGCGGATCCATGATTTCGGTCAGGAGGGGGGGCGCGCAATACAAAAAGTTGCGCTCTCCGTCGCGCCCTACGGGCGCGCCATAGGAAAGTCCCGGCTCAGGGGGGGGGGGGCGCCCAAGCGCCCCCTGGATCCGCGCCTGGTGTTCCATTTCCTGGTTTGCGGGTTGTCGCAGAAAGACCTATGAGCTCGTTCGCTCCTGAAGGCGTTCGGTCATCTTGCCTCGATAATCGGACAGCGAGGGGGCGGTGCCAGTCCACCGGAAACACGCCGCAGGCGAGGTAGTTTCGGAGGTGACCCGATGCATGTTTTATGTCCAGTGTTGGCTGATACCCACTCGGCTCCGGTCACGACGCCGTCCTCCGAGTCAGCTGAAGTCACCGACACTCAAGTGAGAACCACACATCAGCAACAGCATGATATGCCATAGGATATTTTTAACAACAAAAAAATATTGAAATGATTGGGGGGCCTAATGCTAACTTAATAGATTTTAAATCCATTCTTACCATGCAACGCCATAGGTCTAATGTTAGAATTTATCATGGGGGGAATAGTATACCAATTGGCACCGGTGGGCGTCAATTACTTTGGATACTTTGGACATAAATAGAATGACAGTCATATCTCGTCACATGTGTCAAGCAAGCTACGCTTTCAATTCTGCAGTTGATAATCCACAGGGAAAACAAATACGAGGAGTAGGTTTAGAGACTTTTGAAATGCGAGCTGAGGTGAAAATTAGATCAATCAATAGTGTCGGTTAGGATAATTTGACAAACATGTTGAAGTGGCACCTACACAGGACTTGCTGTGCGACCGTGAGCTATGTACAATATGACGATGTATTTATTCGTCACACCTGACCGAATGGTTCATGTTGACAAACTCTGTGCACGTTCTATGACGTGACTGCACCATATAATTAATATTATTCGGTATGATGCCTGTTGGTGTTTTTATCAAAAACGTAAACAATTACAACATGTCGATGTTAGATGTAACGTTGATTTAATGCTAAACATATTGAGTAGCACTTGCGTTATATCAATTTTCCTTCGATTACGGCACCTGTGTCATAAGCGTGTTCTCCAGCTTAAGTCATCTCGAGTCCTTTCGTTCAGCTGACCCTGTGCCTATTTCTGGCAGACGTTCAACAATGCTGCGGCACTTGGTTCTGGTGACTGTGCTGGCGGTGGCGATGGCTCAGGGGCCCGCTCCGAAACCGGAGAACCGCGAGTCCAGCTACGCCAACTACGATCCCGCCTACCAGACGTACAACACCCAGCAGCAGTACCCGTACTACCAGCCGGCGCCGAGCAAGTTCAGCGTGGAGAAGCTAGTGAGCGGCCTGGTCCTGCCGTCGGCGACCGACATCCTCACCGGCATCGTTTACATCGTAGCCGTGGCCAGCGTCGCCGGTGTGGTGCTCATCAGCATTGCCCTGGTATTGAAGATCTTCAGCCTGAAGATCCCCCTCATCAAGAAACTGAAGCAGAAGGTGATCTCCAAGGTGAAAACGGTGGACCCTGATCATGTCGGCCGGATGCTTGAAACCGCATGGGAGACGCTCCTTAATTCGCTTCAGAAATACGAGATGTTCTAGACGGCGACAGGTAGCGGAGTGACAGCTCTGTGTGCTCTCACACCCACAGAGTGGCTGCGCTTTCTGGTGTGCTATGTGTATTAATGCCATGCTGTCTGACTTTAGCCAGAGACGCCCGATGCATAAAACCATGACGTGGAACGTGAAATCGTAAACATAGTTACGTTTTTAGTGTGATGTTTGTAAGCAGAGGTATGCTATGCGTGAGCGTTGTCTTATTGATCTGCTTCGGGACAAGGTCCATTGCTCCAAGCTCATAAGTAGCTATTCAATCAGGAATGTGTGAAGTGGTGGCTGTTCCTCAATTGCATGTCTTATTTATTTTTGAAGTGTAAATGTTGTACTGTAACGTGTAAAACAGAAACAAAAACATGTAAAAATGTAAACATGTAAAAACATATGTTATACGTTGTACTGTAACGTGTTATGCATAAAATCATAATTTGAATACATCTTATTTCTAGCAACGTCCTTGTTTGAGTGTCTAGGGATACAATGAAAGGTTTGCTATTTTTTGTTTTGCTTTTGTAGTAGACAATCTCGCCGGCGCGGTGGAGTCAGCCACTTAAAGGAAAATAATAACCTTTTCCCACTAAAATGGAGTTATCACTTGAAATCGACAGACGAGACCAAAATACGATATTTTAAATTGATCCCACTTTGCATATAAACATCCCTACCGATATTTCAAGTTAAAGTTGATAGTGTTCCGCGCTTTTAACGGCCGGATCTCACAAGCACTTATTAACGAATTCACTGTTTAAACTAAAAGTAGCCTGCTTTTGCATTGTTATTTATCATGAAGGCATAGCATATATTTCATGCTTTCTATCTTTTGCGAATATGTACCAAACTTATACGACAAAAAATAACAGACATTTGAAAAGTGCATTGAAATCGGCAATTTAGCTAGGCCCGGACGGCGATCTATTTAGTGTTCTCGACTAAAAATGAAAGAAAGGAAAATTGATGTTTTACCCATGAACTTTTAGCAATCAGGTATTTTATACATTACAATGCACCAGACCTGTGCCTGGATCCCGAAGTTGGATATGGGATCCCAGTGGATCCCTTTGTATGCAGAGTCTTTCATTTTTTTTTGCTTATTTGTGGCATATAAAATGGACTAAGATATATAACTATGGTATCAAGTTTAGTTCAGCTAGATATTTTGTTATATCGCAATTTTTAAGGTGGTTTGTTGCATGCGAACAATTTTTGGAGGATTTTCCCACAGGATGTCAAATTTTGTTTTGCTTGATTTTACGGCAAAAAATCGTCGGGAAGGATAAACCGAAGATGAATATATTTGCACGTGAATTTTGAGCTAGTGGCACGTGCATAATATGTTTTTATTCTTGCACGAAATATTTGCTTTGCAACCAACCGCAACCAGAACCAGAAACCAGAACCAACCGTATCAACACTGGTTCCAGCAAGACGGTGCGATGGTCCACACCACGGTGATCGCAAGAAGCTGGCTGCAAGGACAAGTCCGGCGACCGAGTCATCAGTCGCCTCACTGCGCACGCCTCACTGGCCTGCCAAAAGCCCTGACCTCTCGCCGTTGGACTAATGGTTCTGGGGCGTCTCACGTCTCCATGGTGGATCTACGCAAAATACCACCAGCATCCCTAAGAGACCTAAAGGCAACGGTGGAAAATATTAGCATAGTGAAGTCCGTTTTCACACTACAAACGACAGTTTGGCGTCTAGACGTCAATGGGGTTCGCCAGCGACAGATTCAAGATTTGGCGGACCCCTTCGATATCAATGAATATGTATATTACTGACCGGGCCGACGAAATTATCTGGAAGCGAGGTTTGCAAAATTAGCGGAGGTCCGAGTGCGAAGACGAGGACCTAAGCTAACATTTGCAAACTGAGTTTCCAGATAATTTCGGCAGGCTTAGGTCAGTAAAGATTTTTCCAGTACAGCGGAATATGCTTTAAGTATAGCACGAGCCTATTCATTTTTAAGTAATATTAGTAGTAACTTATTAAGTTTAGGCTGGGCAGGAAAGCCGTTCAAGAAACTTTCGTTTCTTGCCCGGCCTATCAAATAACATGGGAATTCGGGTCGGACAATTTCTGGCCCGACATTTTCCTGCCCGGATGGTGCTATACTTAAAGCATACCCCGGCATGTAGGAAAATCAGTGTCCAAATAGAGTTTTAGGTGTTTATTAACATCGTGAAATCCGTTTCACCCAACATATGATAGTTTGGCGTCCAGCCGCCAATAGAGCTCACCAGCGACATATTGACTGGAAAATATGGACTTATTGGCCATTGGTCCGCCCCCCCCCCCACTCAAAATTTGGTGGCGACGCCCCTGATAGGGTAAGGCGCTCCTATGCCGCACACCTAACAGAAAAACTCGTCTACTTCCGTATAGTAAGAGGATAACCGGGAAAGTTTGACATACATATACAGCTTGTTTATTTTTCTACGCGATTGTGAAACCAATTTTCGAACGAGATTCGCAAAAACTGTTTAAATGCATCATTTTCGTGACCATGCACTTCGTGCGTGTTTCGAGAATAGGTGTCCTAAACACGCACATTTTGTTATCGCAAATACGCGCAGCCGCATTTTGAAAATAAAACTCATTATACAACACAGTTGAATGTTTATTCTTATAAAAACGTAAAATGCAAAGTTTCCCTGCATTAGTCCGACGTGCATCCTTCAGATAACTGATCAACAATGCATCATTGAACAAGAATGAAACGACATTGAAATAACCTCTCTTGTCTTAACCATTCCAAACTACTGGCAGCTCAGTGCCTTTCAGCAATCGTGCATAGCTCTTCCAGCTCTACATCCTACCTTCTTATCGGGAAATGTCACAAATACTTCATTGCTACTTCATTGAAAATAAAATGAACACTTTGCATGGCTGATAAAAAAAACGTGCGCACTGTTCTGTACACACTGTACAGTGTACAGTGTACATTTGTTCACACTGTACTGTTCGGCTTTTTTTAGCCGCATGTCCTCGCTTAGGTTTCAGTTGTCATCGTCTATATCATACAATATTAATAAAATAAACGAAAGACACGAGTCTTTGCCTTCCGGAAGCACAGGCGAAAAAGATGAGCGGTTGTTTACGTTCCACAATACATTTTTTACGCCGTCTATAAATAAAACCTTACTGATGTGCGTGTTTAGGAAGTGTGCGTTTTAGGAGCGTCTTACCATATATATATATATATATATATATAGTATATAGGTTTGAGTGATTCATTATAACATTCAAAAATCAAGATGTCACCATTAAAAGAATAACATTCTGCAGCTATACTCATACGACGTTTCACAGTACACGACTGTATCTTCAGGCAAAGTTTTCACTCGGACAGATCAACAAGAATAAATTGCAGGCACTCACTCGAAAATATAAAGAAAAGGGAAACAATACGCGTGACTCAAAGATCAAGCCATCCTCTTTCAGATGTTCAACGAACAGTTTGAAGGGGGAAAAAGGCAGAAAGTTCATGTTATGAGAGCAGGTTTATGAATGGAAAATGTGTAATGATTCTAATATTCTTAAACTAATGCAGAGTTTGTCTTTCCTAAATGCAAAAGTTGTCGGGGGTTACTGGGGTGCACAATAGAAAGGGAATGATCACGAATAGGAGAGGGATCGGGTATGCAAGGAAATGTTGGGTATCGGATAAGTCAAGACTAATACCTAAATGTTGACTATATTCGACTGTGGAGATTACGAAGAGTGAACCCAACGTAAAGATGCTTCACACGAAGCACAACAAAATTTGTATACCACAAGTCCGATTGACAACTTTTAGAAGTACATGTCCTATACTTGAAAAAAGAGCCGATGGAGAACGTTGGTTCAGCAGAACAATCCTGGGTTCAGAAAGGGGTAGAAACTTTCGAAAGAAGGGTGATGATCTCACGCTTCAGTTTTTCCGATCTGCTCCAAAATACGGTAAACAAAATATCTCTCAAGTCTAGGCACGTAAAAGTCCTTCGTGGGCCCTTACAAATTGAGAGTCCAGAAACCTTGCCGAATGAATGAATTCAAAACCTTAAGGGGGAAAAGCCGTTGTCTCTAAAAACTTTTTGATAACCTCAAGTTCGAATGAAAGATAAAAAATAGGTAAGAGCTGAGGTGATACCGCTCTAAAAAATAGCAGAGGAGATGGCGCAAAATTTAAAAAGATCCAAGCGACCACCCTCCTTCAACCAGACATCTAAAAAAGGAAGTTTACCATTCGACTCTTTTTCCATAAGTGAAATTTATGCTCTGATGCTTACCATTAAGGAACTAAGGAACCAAATCAGCATGAGATTTCGGTCATTGAAAAGAAGAACAACCAGTCATCAACGTTCTGCGGAATAAAACGGTGCAAAGTCAGGTGGACACGAGAAAAAGCCAGAGGTTTTTCGTAATGACACATGCAAATGTTTGCCAAAACGTGGTGCCCTAATGGAAGACCCCATACCCACCCTTCTTTTTGTCGATAGAACTTGTCATTTGAAAATAAAAAAGAGTTCATTACAGCAAAGCTCAAGGAGGGATCTAAAGTATTTCGACGTTATTCCAAGAACTTCGGTAGTTGTAGCAAACAAAAATCTGATGCAAAGATCTGAAACAAAGATCTGAGTTCCCAGTAAAGCGCTTTAGCGGTTTAAGGAACAAAGGTTTATACTGGGGCGTCTCATGTGTAGTGACTTTGTATGTTTGTTTGTCTGTTTGTTTGTGTGTTTACAGACTTGCGGTCACAGCGCTGCGACAAAGCCTCCGATTCCCGTCAGTTCCCAGTAAAGCGTCAGTTCCCAGTAAAGCGCTTTAGCGGTTTAAGGAACAAAGGTTTATACTGGGGCATTGACCTCTATAGGATTAGACAGCTGACATCGGCAATCAAAACGTGCCACCATGTATGGCAGCGTGAGGGCAAACTATTTTTTTGCGGCCAAGTGCGTAACCATTGTATTTCCTATTCAAGGGGGCTGCTGCGAGGAAACTCGTGCGACTATGACAAGAAGTGTTCGGAATCGTTGCAAAAAAAGGCAAAGTGATCTGCCGAGAAATGGGAAGAATTTGAACGTTTTCATATGTAAGTAATTTGGCTATAGAACGTTAGTTATTGGATTGTTTTTCGGTGAGTAGGACAGCGCCATATTTGTTCATTTCACTATGTAATGTACCATGTTCAATTCGCTATGTGATGCACGCTGAAAATACCAGCTTTTCATGTTTAGTGAGCGGTTCTGATCACATGATGAGGTTTTAGAAATACTTTACCAGTACGGAGTGAGTGAGAACGCGAAAGTATTCGAACGACGTAGTCTTACAGATGGGTCAAAATCCATTTTCATTTTGCTTGAATGCATCCTTGCTTGCTTGCGTGCACGGGCTCCCGATCACTGCACTGATTATGCAAAAGTATACACTGATAATTGTATCGTTAACTAACATATGGTATAGGGTACGTGCAAATATTTCACACAACTGCAGAAACTTTCACCATTATAATAAATAAAAAGATGAAATACCAATGCACCATCTTTGACTTCGAATTCTCCGCAGGTGAAAATCATAAGAATAAATAAATGAGAGAAACTGAAAGGTGCAGGTAAGTATTTGTTTGACTATTGCAACAAACAACAAAGTTATCAGTTTTGCCGGAAAAACAAATGCAATAACTGCTCCAGTTCTGTTTCATGTCATGCATGCTTTACTAGACCTTAGGTCACCGATTTGCTTTACCTGACCTTAGGTCACCGATTTATACCAAAATCAGAGATAAACAAAATGAAGGTAATGATGCACTTATGAAACGCTGAAGGTTTCGAATCCATCATTGAACCACTGTGACTGTGGCACAACCGCAAGTGCCATTTTTGGGCGTTTTTGGCGGAATGCTATCCTTGTGGGGTCACATGGGTAAAACGGGTAATGGAGAGATATCTCTGCGTTCGCCTGTTTTCATACGGGCGAAATACTGCAAAGAGCGGAATGCTGAGTGCATTCTTGAGGCAGAAGCTCCGTAAAATGGCTCCAAGATTTGAAATCAGCGTCAAAAACTGTCCTTAAAACGGCCAGAAGCCAAAAAATGTAATCGGAGGTCATCGGAGGTCAGTGACCTCAGTTGACCTCAGAAAAGGTCAGTCGATGTCACAATCTCAGCAGAAGACACAGCTGTCACCTGAAAACATCTTTGCATTTGCTCCTGAACGTCAAACACCTGGAAACTGCACAAGTAACCAGGATCGATACTACGGGACGCCAGTTTCGCCTGACATGACCTTGAGAAACAGGTCATAGGTTACGGGTCATGAAAGTTGGAAGTTCTTAATTTTAAGAGTATGTGTCAAATTGTTCAAAGGTAGGGTGCCTAGAGTTTCATCGTGATCAGTAGCAAAATTCGTGAGTTATTCGAGAAAAAAAGAGGGTGGCATGCACCCCCCAACCTGAGCGAGGGTTATTCTTCAGCATACACAGCAGCTCCTGATGCCTCCATAGTTCTCATTTTGGGGCGTTTTTACTCATAATACTCGAGTGAACTCCTGCAGTGCTCAGAATTGATCCATTTGATACCCATTTTATTCAACGCTCATTCAAAAGTTCCCCTTCCGCCATAGGTTAACATTATGAAGGAATGCCTTGCCTCACATATGGCAGCCTAGTTTCTCCATGGCAGGCACGTCTGGCCTGTTGCGGCGTAAGCTTAAGCGTGCCGTCTAATCCTATAGAGGTCAATGTACTGGGGCGTCTCATGTGTAGTGTAGTGACTTTGTATGTTTGTTTGTCAGTTCCCAGTAAAGCGCTTTAGCGGTTTAAGGAACAAATGTTTATACTGGGGCGTCTCATGTGTAGTGACTTTGTATGTTTGTTTGTCTGTTTGTTTGTGTGTTTACAGACTCTGCGGTCACAGCGCTGCGACAAAGGGCGCAAGCCGACTCGCCGTCTTCACCGTCCGGGTGCGGCAAAGGCGGGGGAAAGACATCGAAGTGTCATAACGCCACTTGTTAGCCACTTTAAAAATTCTTCAACTGAAATGATCAAAAACGTTTGCAGACGAAGCAGCTCGGAAAGCATATTGATATTGAACTACGATTAATCAATGCAATGCCCCTTACAATAAAGCGTGATGATGAATTTTGTACAATGAAATTGGACTCGGTTTTGTGACGGTATTTCTTGACTGCTTGGCACTAATGCTGGACCAGAACAAGGTTACTCTAATAGTGCACCTAATCTGCTTTCATTGATTTCGATACTTGTAGTATGCTCGAATGTCGGCAATATTTGACAACATAGGGGAGAGTGGGTATGGTTCCGACACATATTCTTGCGTCGACAAAAAAGGTTCTGGAAGGGTCCCATCTTAGAATCAGAACGGGGCCATTTCAGGCCTGATAAAACCAAGCTTAGCCTCAAAAGTGAGTATCTCAGGTCCAGATAATTAAGGCAGATATCACTTTTCAGGCTCGGGAAGGGCCCATCCTTAGTCCGAGTTAAAGGCTTAACCCTATTCACTGCGGGGGGCAGATTCTGCCCCTCCCTGTATTTTTCGCTGCCGCTTCTGAACGTTCGACATACCGTCTTGAAACATTTTGGACTTTTTCCTAGAATTTAATGCGCGTGTGTGCCAAAATTTTGGGAAAAAAATCACAAAGCAGAGGCGGCTCCCAGGCTCATTTTCGGGGAAGTCGCTACGAATGCGTTGTGCGGCGCAATACTTTCTTCGTTGTTTTTGTGGTGGAATAAAGGCGTCAGAAACTATCTCACTGCTATTTACATCATACATACTTGGATTATGCACATTTGTAGTCAGAGGCGCACTCAGGTATATAAAATGGGAGGTCATGTCCTCCATCAAATTAGGCCCGACTTCAAATTAATAAGATGATAAAAGGCGTTCCACACATAGTGCCCCGCACGTTGTTAACCTGGATCAGGGGGGTGTACTCCGGCTCCTTTAACATAGGTAAAAGTGGTGACAACCGCGAGCACTTGCACATCTGACGTGTTTATCAGATCTACTCATAAGCTATATTTGTGCCTATCAGATAGTATTGACCAATCAGTCTTGAAGCAAGTCCTCGAACCTGATTGTCCGAACGTGATGACGTGAAACCGGGGGAGAATCGTTTGTTTAACATTATGACGGCTTTCGCCATGTTGGTTCGCTGGCAATGTACGGGCGGTGTGTGGCGTGCAATTTTTCAGCATGACTTAGTTCATAAAGGTAAGACATATTTAAAGTCGTATATGAAAGCTGAAATAACAATTGTATCGGTGGACACAGCAGTATCTACCTAAAATATCTCGTAAGCTTGGAATTTTCACCCAAATCTGTGTGTTCTTTGCTGATGACATCTGCGACAATTGTCNATCTGGGAAAACATTTCTGCCCCGGGCCGAAATGTTTTCCAAAATCTCGTTAGTTGGTATAGTGTGAAGAAAATTCCTGCCAGCGGCATATGGTAAATTGTGATACCACACTTGACACCCATTGACCCCTCTATAGGATTAGACGCCTGACATCGGCAATCAAAACGTGCCACCGATGTATGAGCAGCGTGAGGGAAACTATTTTTTGCGGCAAGTGCGTACCATTGTATTGTCCCTATTCAAGGGGCTTGCTGCGAGGAAAACTCGTGTGACTATGACAAGAAGTTGTTTCGGCATCGGTTGCAACAAAGAGGGCAAAGTGATCTGCCGAGAAATGGGAAGATTTTGACGTTTGATATGTAAGTAATTTGCTATAGAACGTTATTATTGGATTTGTTTTTCGGTGAGTAGGAAAGCGCCATATTTGTCATCTTCATTTCGCTATGTGATGTACCCTATGTTCAAGTTCCGCTATGTGATGCACGCTGGAAAATACCAGCTTTTCAATGTTTAGTTGACTCGGTTCTGATCACATATAGGTTTTAGAATACTTTACGTCAGTAACGTGAGTGAGTGAGAAAACGCGAAGTGTTCGACGAGCGTAGTCTTTTCAGATGGGTTCAAACCATTTTCATTTTGCCTTGATGCCATCTTGCTTGCTGCATGCATGGGCTCACCGATCAACTTGCACTGAGTTATCAAAAGTATACACTGATAATGTATCGTAACTAACATATGGGTATAGGGTATAGGTACGTGAAAAATATTGAACACAACTGCAGAAAACTTTCACCCATTATAAATAAATAAAAAAGTGATACCAACTGCACAATGCTTTGACTTCGAATTCACCTCCGTAGGTGAAAATCTCAGAAATAAAAATAAATTGAGATATACCTGAATGTGCAGGTATAGTATTTGTTTTGACTATTGCAACAAACAACAATGCTTTCAGTTTGCAAGACACAAATGCCAATCATGCTCTGTCTGTGTCATGGTAATGCATGTTTACTAGGGCCTTAGGTCCACGATTTGCTTAAACCTGACTTCGGTCACCGGATTTTAAACCCAAATCAGGATAAACAAATGTAGGTAATGAATGCAATTATAAACGCTGAAGTTTCGAACTCATCATAATCAACAACTGTGGCTGGTGGCACATTACCGCAAGTTGCATTTTTGGCGTTTTTGGCGGAATGCTATCCTATGTGGGTCAATGGGTAAGACGCGTAATGGAGAGATATCTCGCATTCGCCTTTCTCATACGGCGAAATAATGCAGTGAGCGAAAAGCTGAGTGCAATTCTTAGAGGCAGAAGCTCCGTAAAAATGGCCCAAGATTTGAAATCAGCGTCAAAAAACTGTCCTTTAAAGGGAGTGGTGCACTCACATGGTCATGTGGAGTTGTTGACACTAGTCTGTAGAAACATATTTTTCTGAATTAGCCATGTACTTCATTTCCCCAGAATACTTTAGTTGCTGAGTATATTCCATAGGTCGCCAATCACATTCTGGCAGAAAATTAAATTAATCAATAGTGCGCCAGAGAGCTTTGCACTAGAAAGCATTGCTCTTAATTAGCAAACGCTAGCATATATTGTTAGCTTCTGGCCAGTGCGCCATTATAGGTAACATTTTTCGCTAGCTCTGTTTATAGTGACGATCGTTTTTGAGTTTTGAAACAACACAAATGCAAAACAGAAAATAAGTAAAAATTCAACTAAAGGGGCTCCAGACAGTGAATTTTATCGTACCAATAATCAAAGCAGTACTTTTACCGTAATAAAAATATATTTGAAATTCAAAAGAGTAGGCACACTCCTTTAAAAGCCGGCCAGAAGCCAAAAATGTAATCGGAGGTCTCTGAGGTCATGAACCTCGGTTGACCTGCAGAAAAGGTCCAGTTCGATGTAACAATCTCAGCAGAAGACAACCTTCACCTGAAAACATCTTTGCATTTGCCTCCTGAACGTCCAAACACTCAGAAAGCTGCACATGTAACCAGGATCGATACTAGGGACGCCAGTTTCGCCTGACATGACCTTGAGAAACAGGTCATATGGTACGGGTCAATGAACGTTGGAAGTTCTAAATTTTCAGAGTGGTTGTCGAATTGTTAAAAAAAAAGAGTACCTAAGAGTTTCATTTGTGATCAGTGCAAACTCCGTGAGTTTAATTCGAAGAAAAAGAGGGTGCTCCACCCCCTACTCGGGCAAGAGTTATTCTTCAGCATACACAGCAGCTCCTGATGCCTCCATAGTTCTCAATTTTGGGGGTTTTACTCATAATTTACTCGAGTGACATCTGCAGTGCTCAGAATTGAATCTATTTCATACCATTTGCTTTCAACGCTCATTCAAAAGTTCCCTTCCGCTATAGGTTTAACATTATGGAAGGAATGCCCTTGTCCCTCACATATGGCAGCGGCTAGTTTCATCATCGGCAGGCACGTCTGGCCTGTTGCGGCTTAAGCTTAAGCGTGCCGTCTAATCTATTTAGAGGTGAATGCTTGAACCGGAATAATTATTTGGAGCCTCGGTCCATTGTTGAATTTTCCGCCCTCGACCTTCGGTCTCTGGCGGAATATTCACCTCGGACTCCGGTCCCAATAAATTATTTTCCCTGCCCCGTGTGGTATTATATAATACCACTTTAGTGGCTGCATCCGGTATACATTCAATTCAGTTAAATTTGTCGTGTTATTTCTGAGGAGCACCAAATCATATTTTTCCGTTTGATTATGCGGTCTTGCCGAGACATGCTCGTTCATAAAACATGACCTCTCCGTACAGAAATACCAACGTCAGCAGAAATCATTCAGCAGTGTATGGATGAGGGCAAATTAGTGTAAACTGTTAGCGGCGTAGCCAGATTTTGATGAGACATGATCCAATCAATTTGTTCAGACGGATTGAGTGAGAATGCGAAGCGTTCGAACGAACGATAGTCTTACAGACGGGCCAAATTCCGTCTTCATCTCGCTTGCCTGCTTGCGGTGATGGGTTTCAAGTATAACTCCCGCTTCACTGCACTGGTTATGCAAAGGTATGCACTATACTAGTGGTGCCAATCGGTGCAAACATTTTCGGAAATCCGAATTTGTTCGAAGACCGATTCGGTTTCGGACGGACATGAAGATATTTCTTTGGACATTTTCGGACATCCAATGCACAAGGATGGTTTGTCGTGAAAATCACTTACTTACTTTTTATCGACACATATTTTCCCGTATATAAATGGATTATGATGATTGTGGCTATCTGATACTAACTGTAGCGCTATTTGACAAAAATGCCTATATTCATGTATATATTGGGAATGATATACTGGATGTTTTAAAATTCCATATAATTTTTTCTGCTTTCGGACAAGTTTCGGACAAACAATGATCTTCGGACAGTTTCGGACGGACAGCTGACTATGTTCTCGGACATCGGTCGTAAATTGAACAAATATTTTCTGAAACTGGCACCACTATACAACTATACACTGATAGTTTTGTCGCAAATTAACACATGGTAGGTATAGTCTCCGTGAAAACATTTAACACAACAAAAGGTAAAGACACTTTAACTATACATAAATAAACACAACTAAAAGCCGGCTGGAATAAACACGGCTTTGATTTCGAATTCATCTCCGCTGTCCGCAACGATCTTGTCAGAATCAGAACGAAAAATAACTACAAGTCACAGAACGGCTCAAGTGAGTAGTCCTTTACTATTGCAACAAATAACAATGCTTATCCTTTGCCGGACACAAATGCAATAACTCGCTCCGTCTGCTTCAGTGCCATGGCATGCTTTTACTTAGTACAAGTTGTATTAGCTGGCACTATGGAAAACATCAGCATCGTTTTGGTCAATAAACATTGAGTTGGGAAGTTTACAATTTCGAACATGTTTTCAGCAAATTGCAGACTGTATAGATAAATTGCCAGCAGTCTGGGCTCAGCAAAACGAAAATGATAAAAAGAAAGACGAACAAACGTCTGATGTTAAGGCCGGATACATTTTGAACTGACTGTTATTTAAACGTTTGTAAGCAAGCTATGTCAATTCTGGTAGACTGGGAAGGCTCTGGCTCCTGAGGTCGTTTTTATAAACAAAAATGAGCCACCGGCTCGTTTTTTTTAAAGAATGCACAGTGGGGCCTTTTCCCGATTAGCCGGAATTGATTAATGACGGCCAAGCTGTCATCCGCAGTAAAACCAGCTGCGGCATATCGGAAGAAGAATCAATTGCGCATGTTTTTGAGAGCAAAAATAAAAGTAAAAATAAAATCTAGGGGGTTCGAAAAATGGCGCACCCCTCTGACTGAGCCGATTTTTCGAATTTTGGCAAAAACACGGTTGCAATTTCAGTTTTAGGAACAAATCACAAAAATTTACAGACGCTAGGCGTAACGTTTAAGAAGCAGCAAGCGACAAACCAACGGAGTTCTGACCCCGCAGGGAATAGGACTTAACCTGCCTGTATTGACTCACATAACCTCATAACATCAAATGTGTTAGACAGTCACAAGGGCGAGTGGTACGGTGGGGCAGTTTTCTGAGGTCGGGACAGCATCAGGAACATTCTGGCGAACTACGCTGGCATGTTCTCGGAAGCCGTCAATCTGCGCGGGTCAAAACTTTAATAAAAGTTACATTATATATTACATGTATTTGCTTGCGCTTCCGTTCAACGACTTTAGTTCGATTCTCACTTTTACATATGCTTTAAACAAGGTTAACAGAGTTAAACCAATGCCAGATTCGAAAAATTCATATATTTTTGTGTTCTGGGTACTGCAGTTTGGAAAGGAAAATCTCAACCTTCAAATTTTCAATCGGCAGGCTACTGAGGCGAAAGGCGCCACTGTGGAATGGCTTCAGGACTGGATATTTGCTATGTTTGGGCGCAATGTAGGACATAAACATTGTATTTGGCTTTGCTGCTACAAATCTGAGGCACTATTTTGACGCTTAACATCTCCTGCGCCGAGTTATGAGCACATGAAATTTAAAAAATCGAGCCAGCGGCTTGATTTTTTTATAAGAACGGCTTCAGTGGCCGTTCCGGGAAATCTGTTTTGCGCCTTTCTCCTCGCAATTACATGTAAGAAATATATTTGATAGAATGAATAGAAACAATAATGATGAATTTGAATGCATTTGATAGAATGAATAGAATACAAACAAAGTCATTCATGGTAATATCGCTCAGTCACTACCGTTAGATTATCATCATAAATAATTCACATACAATCGGCAGAGTAAAAAGCCTGTGCTGAATGCCGTGTCAGGATCGTCGAGCCGAGGCACCCCAAGAACTGTGACGTTTGACGTCCGGGGCAGTTGAGCGGTGTAATCTCACCGTCTGGTCCACTGGCAGATCTAGAACGGCAGCTTGTGGCGGTTGGGGGGGGGGCATCACCAATTTTTTCCCACAAAATTAAAAAAAAATCGTCAGATGCGCTCCCTTATGCATTGCTCCCTTAAACATGTTTAAAATAAAGTTTCCTTAGTAAAAGTTGCGTAGATGTTCTTCTACATCAGGAAATGTGCAAATTTGCACCAATTGCAGACGGTTGGGGGTGGGGGGGGGCATTTGCCCCTGATGCTCCCTGGATCTGCCAGTGGTTCGGTCTGAATCTATCAGCCAGTAAAACAATCAGCCAACCGACCCAACCGGCCAATCTGAGCCAATCTCGCCTCTCAGGCTATACAGTAAAGCCACTCGGATACCTACTGATGATTTTGCCTTGTTGCTGTAATTGTATTCAAGGTATTGCTGCGGTATTGCTGCGGTATCCCCGGTATTGCTGCGCGACGTGGGCTTTAAACAGTTTTATCGAATATCGTGCGACATTTGAAGGGGTAAATGAGGGGTGAAAGGCAGAGTAAGACTAAATCCACTCTAGACAAATGGCTTGCGTCTTACTCTGCCTTTCACCCCGCCAATTTTGTGTGAAGATGTTTACAGCTCATATTTAAACACAATTTTGGTGTGATTTTTTATTACCTTTTTCAAGGCAGCCCACAGCCAGTTGCGCGTTGATAGGTAGGTAAGTACTAGTGATGTCATTTTCCCAAAATTTCCTGACCATAATCAATCCAATACCGAACCGGAGGCATTTTGGTTGACCAAATATTGACCGATTTTGGTTGAGGTAAAAAATGTCCAAGATTTGATTAATTTTCCAATAGTATACTTATGTATACACACTGGCAAAAATTACTTTGTTAACGTCATAATTCATACAACGCACATGTACATTTTCCAAAAAGATATTATGATTGTTAAAAAGGAACTAATTACATTTTGAAAGCAAAATAGTGGATGCCGCAAGCCAAGACCAAAGACATTTACATTAACTAAATGAATTTCGAGCAAAATTGTGTATCAAATTGTTGCTATAAGAATTAGAATGTGTAAAAATGTGATCAAAATTGTTTCAGATTAAGCTGACCGAAAAGTGTCCAAAAATTATTAAGTCAGACCGACCGATTACCATATTGGTCACACACTTTTTTCGGTAACCACATTTTTAGGTACCGATTGTACCACCACTAGTAATTATAGTACCAGGCGCGGATCCAGGATTTCGAGTAGGGGGGGGCGCGCTAATTACAAAAAGTTGCACTTCTCCGGGCGTCCCTACTGGCGCGCCACTAGGAAAAGTGCCCGGCTCCAGGGTGGGGCGCCGCTGCCAAGCGCCCCCCCCCCTGGATCCGCGCCTGCTACACGGTTGTTCTATAGCCTTGCATACACGCAGATTTACCAGAATTATGTTTGTTCGCTGCACTCACCACTGGCGCCATCTAGAACAGATGGTATTCATCGTGGCCCGTCGGCACTGACAGTTGTACCATTCGTCGCTAGAGGGCAGCAGCGTTGGGACTTGTTCTGCCTGTCGCTAGCTTCGCTGGTTCAGCGAGGCGGAGCGGAGGAGGTAAACGGGCAGACAGCTAGCGCCATCTATACAAGCTCATAGATGGCGCTAGTACCTACTTCCGTTGCCACTGAACGTTACCGCGACAGCTCGTTCGGCCATTCCGCCGCCTGGCCTTTCAGCTCCCGCCCCTGACTTGTGAAAAGGCGGCGGCTGAGAGGTCACTATTCCCTATCCACACACCAAAGTCGAACACAACCGGCTCAGCCGTTTCTGAGATATATAATAGGGGGTGTACGTGCGCACGTGCAGTCACCCCACCCCTGGCCCTAAGTTTTGGAAAAGTGGCGGCTGAGGGCTCATACACCAAATGTGCACACAATCTGCCCACCCATTGGGGAGTTTTCGCAAGAAAAGGTGTTCAACACCCCTCACGCGGCACGCGCCACTCGCAGTGGTAGTAGTCACCTATACGAGTCGGCACTGGTCTCAAACAGGCAGGACAACTCAAACTAGCTTGGATGGGGCTGCTCAGCAAAGAAGCCCCCTTGGCAATCGGACGTGCGGTTGCAGATATATGAGCTTCTCAAAAGCGTCGCCACGGCCCGGGTCGGGTCGGGTGGCGGCTCGGGCCGGCTCGGGCCGCTCATATTTTTTTTCCACATACCACTGAAGGACGAGCCGTGAGCGAGCGCCTCGCGCCCGTTCGTAATTATCCTACTTTGAGATCTAACTAATTAAGGTTGAAGACCACGCGATACTGATCATATAACGCAATCAGCGCCAGATTAGTCTCTGGTATCGTCCATGGAACAAATTTGGTCACGCAGCCCGTAAAAGCTGCCTCCTGCAGTGAAACTCAGTTACGCACAGCAACCGACGAGAAGCCTGCTGCATTTCTGAGTTGATGGCCGTATTCAAACAGGCGACTCGTCCTGTTCATCAGCTATTCGTCGACAACTTATTTGCGATACAACAAATTGGAACAATACTACTTGTCGACAACTTATTTGCGATACAACAAATTGGAACGATACTACTTGTCTTGATTCACTTTAAGAGGTCGTTTCAGCAATAAATGTCACACAAAAACGAGAAGATTCATCACCTCAGCATCATGTCTAAAGAGGTTCCTCTCCTTAGTAATTACACACTTCACCCTCTTCTCTTCCCCGCTCCCGTTTCACGCGACAAAAACGGCGCTGAGAGATTCCCGGTATGTGACCTAGCGACTCACAGGGAACACAATGGGTCTCATGACAGCAGAGATAAGCATAAATCAGGCCACGCCCACCTCCAACCCTTTGTCCGACCAACGGCAGGAGCCGGAGCCTCGCAGACACAGGGACGACGTGTTATTAAATTGATTAAAGGGAAGATGTATGGGATACATGATCTACAGCAGGGCACGGTACTGGTGGTGGGCAGAGGCAGGCTTTTCAATGCTTAAGATTTGAAGGGAATTAGTCACCGTTATAATGGGGTTTTAGACTCAGATGGCAGTTTTCAAGGCCATGCCATGTCGAGAAATCAAGTCATATTTCGTTTGGTTGTAAGCACTCTCCTGCCGAATATATTTGATGTTTTGTCACAACATTTGGTGCTTTGTTGAAGATGTTAGCTCTATGCTGAAAAAATCGTCGAATAAATAAATCGATAAATGGTAGCATGTGTGGAAAAGCGGCGGCTGAGGGGTCCCTAACCACATACCAAATTCGAACACAATCAGCTTAGCCGTTGCGGAGTTTTCGCGATAAAGCACCTTTTAATAACCCTCACGCGGCACGCGCCACGCGCAGTGGTAGTCACCCACATGAGTCGGCACTGGTATGAAACAGGGTAGTTTGGATTGGGCTACTCAGAAAAGAAGCCCGCTTGTCAATCGGAAGTGCGGTTGCAAAGATATGAGCTTCTCAAAAGCGTCGCCACGGGATGGGTCGGATTGGGTCGGTTCGGGTCGAGCCGCTCATAAATACTTTTTTTCCTTATACCACGTAAAGACGAGCGAGCGCGAGGCGCTCGCTCCTAACTAAGTTTAGGAAACCTCAACTTATCCCTCGGTAGCTTGCCCGTCCGTCCCGGCTTGTGGGACCCCCGGTGTGCGGCGTATCTGGCCTGGTCACAATACATAACCCTACCCACTCCCATCTATCAATTCATAATCCCGACCCCCGGGGTACCTGTCACCTCCCCCCCCCCCTCCCCCTAAGATTGGACCTCGCCCGGGACGCAGATAAGAACGCCTTTTCCGGCGGGCCGGACAAGCGGTCTTTGATGTCTCCAGCGCGTTTGATGAGGTGGTGACACGTGATTCGTCGCTGGTGGGCTGTGGTGGGCTGTGGTGGGCTGTGGTGGGCTGTGGTGGACTGTGGTGGGCTGCGGTGGGCTGTGGTGAGCTGCGGTGGGCTGTGGTGGGCTGTGATGGGCTGTTGTGGGCTGTGGTGGGCTGTGGTGGGCTGTGGTGGGCTGTAGTGGGCTGTGGTGGGCTGTGGTGGGCTGTGGTTGTCTAAGGTGGTCTAAGGTTGTATGTGGTGGTTTGAGGTGATCTGACGTGCTCTGACGTGGTTTGACATGGTCTGACGTGGTTTGACGTGGTCTGACGTGATCTGACGTGATCTGACGTGCTCTGACGTGGTCTGATGTGGTCTGAAGTGGTCTGATGTGGTATGATGTGGTCTGATGTGATATGATGTGGTCTGGAGTGGTCTGATGTGATATGATGTGGTCTGATGTGGTCTGTTGTGGTCTAACGTGGCCTGACGTGATCTGACGTGATCTGTCGTGGTATAATGTGGTCTGACGTGGTGTAGGATGGTCTATGGTGATCTGAGGTAATCTGTGGTGGTCTGAGGTAGTCTGAGGTGGTCTAAGGTGGTCTGTGATGGTTCAAGATGGTCTGCGGTGTCTGGGGTGGTCTGAATTGCTGTGAGGTGGTCTGGGGTGATGCGAGGTGGTCTGAGGTAAAGGTTAAATGTGGTAATCAAAATAATATTTATTTTACGCAAATTAATTAAATTTCCCTGATACTTATGACGAGGGGTGCAGCCAGGGAGCAGAGAAGACCATTGCCCCCTCCACTTACGGGTCACAGGGGTTCCACCAATATTCGCCCAGATACTTCTTTCATTAGCTAAATGGCTTTCAAAAAGCCACAGAGGAGCCCTCAAACCAGGCAAGGGGGCACTCTGGTGTATGTAAAGGGCCCTCAGAGACACTGAAGGGCTTTCAAAGCCAACCCAGGGGGCCTTTTGAGCATGTCCAGGGGCCAATTAAACCCACCTAGGAGCCCCCCCCCCAATGCCCAGGGACCTCTCCAGCATGTCCAAGGGCCCATTGAACCCACTCAGGGCCCCAAAAATACCCAGAAGCCTCTCGAGCATGTTCAGGGGCCTCTCGAGTCTGTTCAGGGGCCATTAGAGTCTGTTCAGGGGCCTTGCAAGCTTTTCCTGGGGCCCATTGAGTCTACTAGACAAAGCAACCAGCGCAGTCCCTTGTCAGCAGAGACTACCATGGGTGCCCAAACCCTAAGCCCAACCCAGCCGAAACCCATGAACACCAAGCCCAGACCCAGATCAGAACCATTCAAATTCCATATATTGATTACCCATGCCCATTGAGGCCCATTCAGATAAGGCAGATCATTATTTTCACAAAATTCGCAACCATTACCCTAACCTGTTGACTTTCACAATATCAACGATAAATAATATTAGGCACCTGTGTGTTGCTGCTGATTTATACTTATCGAACAATTTGCGGTCAACATTATCATATTGGATCAAAGCTAGGATCAGACATGGTTTAACAAATATTGCTGCCCTAGTACTTACCAGTAAGACGCCTTAAACGGCGAAGGACGAGCGAGTCCGAATAAATCCGCGTCAATTTATACCGTCCCCAAGAGGTTCGTCGCCTTGGCCAAAGCATGCTTTGAATTATTTTCGCTGTGTGTTCGTTTTGCCGTCCGCAAATGATACGAACTAAATCGATACTCATTGAACTAATAGAGTTTTGCAGCCACGTTATTTTTAAATTTGCAATTAATAAGCTTCATTTGTAGACAAAATTGATTACTTGGGATGGGTTATTATATGATTTGATTGCGGCTTATACAGCGCTTTCATTCTGTATCGTCTTAGCACCCTTGGTTTGAAGTAGGCGTTTCATGTAATGAAGAAATGTCTATATAATTCGGTCAATAAAAATATTACAGCAGGATTCTTAACAGATGCGAAATACTGTATTTAACCTTAATTCGTGCATGCATTTTAGAGACGGTACATTGGGTCTACAGATTGGTGTTTGTTTCATGCGTTCACGTATCCCATAGGTTGCTGAAGCACTTGATTTAAATGTGAAGACGTTATAAAAACTATGAAATTTGCGCTTGTATAGCCAGTAAACTGTGCACGTACCAACGCGCGCTGATCGACACATAGTGCATTCGCCGCCGGGGCGGATCGTTCTCTACGCATCTGTGTTTGACCCGTGTCTTGGACTTTTGGATTACCGAGATATAGGTCCGTTATGGTTTGCAACGAGTTTGCAGGAATTTTCCTGACCGGAAACAGGGGTGCACGTGCGCACGTGCAGTGTGACCCAAGTCTGACCTGAACAACATTGCCAGTTGGTGTGGTCTCCAGCTCTCACACCAAATTTATGCTTTATAGGTCCAGCCCGTTTCTCAGCTACAGCAGGATAATTACTTTCTGACACCCCTGCGCGCACGTGTTTCACGCCGCCATGCTGACCCATCACATGAGAAAACATGTCAAGTAATATAATGTTCATTGCATGGGGCTATCAGATGGCGAAAAACCGCTTGTCAATCGGTGCGGTTCAAAAGTATAAGCTTCTGACCACCCGTCGCGGTCTGGCCCGGGCCGGGCCCGGCCGGGTCGGGTCGGCCGCTTATTATGTGAGAAAAAATCCGGTATTTCAAAATGAGGACTCGCTTCGCGCTTCGCCTCGCTCGTAATTCACGTATTATTGTTGTCATATAAATTGCCAAAGTGCCATTGTATAAGTGTCCTATATCATATAAAGAAATAATATTTACCCTGGTTTTAAACATCTGGTTGTCAAGTAAAAAATGACTTCAGCAACATTATTCCAAAAATTACACCCATGCGCCGCCCGTACCCATGAAAAGTAAAAAATGTAAACCCAACCCAGACATTTGGAAGAATTGAGTGAGAACCCATGGGTGCACCCAGCCCATGATAGTCCCTGCTTGTCAGGTCGTAAGCTTTTGTAACATGTGTGTGGGGTCCGGTGTCTTCCCGCGGAGATAGGGGCAGGCAAACATCACATCATACCATTATACAAGAAAGGCGACAAAAAGAGCCATCAAACTACAGATATATTTCCCTGCATCCTCTCTTCGGGAAGATACTGGAACGCGTTGTATATGACGAGCTATTCCACCATGTTGCACCGGTTCTGAGCCAGCAACAGCATGGTTCTATCCCTAGGCGTTCGTGCAGCACGAACTGAAGTGTTTATCTTAAGTACGCGTGGGAGGCCATATCCGACGGATATCAGACGGACGCCATTTATACTGATTATTCGGACGCTTTTCAGAGCGTCAACCATACGCTCCTTATTCACAAACTAAAACACTCCTACCACTTGAAGGAGCTTGCATTGGATTGGAATCGTTCGTCTCGTGTCTGTCCGATATAGACGCCAGAGAGTTATTCTCAACGGCAAAACCTCCGACTAGAAACCGGTGACATCCAGCATTCCAGAAGGATCCCTTTGGCTCCCCTTCTCTTTCCGATGTTCATTAATGATCTACCGAGCAACATCGATTCCGTCTGCCTTTTGAATGCCGACGATGTCAAAAAATGTCCGCAAAATCACCTCCCCAGCTGTCGGACTGTTACTGCAGAGAGATCTCAGTTATTTGTCTGCGTGGTCCGTCAGTGGTTTGACCCTTACCTGCCAAAAAAAATGCAAATCGTTTGCGATGAAAAGGCGTGCACCCGTCCGGACCAAATATATTATCAATAGTACCGAACTGGATCATGTAAGCAAAATTAGGAACCTCGGCGTAACACTAGATTCAAAGCTAACATTTACATCATATTTCACTGACATAGTCAGCATACATGTGCTTGGATCCCGAAAACTGATCCTGGGATCTGATTTATGGGATCTGGATCCTGGATCCACTGGGATTATAGATCCACCTTCACAAATTGTCGATGGATTCACTGGGATCATAGATCCGTCTTCAATATTGGTCGACAGATCCGCCGGGATCCGAGATCGCAAGCACCATTTGTATTATGATCCACTGGGATCCCCGATCCGCCATTATACAGATGTGTATTTTCGGAACCCATTCTGTATGTAATTATCAGTACTTTCAATTCGTTGTGATTAAAACTAGCATGGGCTTATGGCTTATGCCTTTAAGGAAGATTTAGTTAATAAATACCACGATTGTGGCAAAATATGTAGAGCTTGTACGTACGACGGACTTGGGATCAGAGATCCATTTTCATTGTTATCATGGGTCCTGTGGGATCCAGATCCATTGCAAGATTTGTCGAGGAGGTCCTCGATGGCTGAGAGTCCAGTATCCACTCTGTGTAAAATTTGTCGTGATCCAGCAGCCACTAACCGACGACACTAGCGCTGATATATGATTCAAATTTACATAATAATGTCGAAAGATCCTGTGGGATCATAGATCCGACTTTCAGATCCATGCACATGTCAGTAGGGCCTACCGAGCGCTTGGCCTCCTTACTCGTTCGTTTCAAGTCAGCAGTAGCACTTCAAAATTCAACCACAGCGCAGTGCTAGCTGCGTACTTCGCGAACGTGCGATCAATTTTAGAATGCTGTAGCGTGGTCTGGGCGGGGCGGCCAACTCCCACACGGTGCGGGTTGATCGAGTGCAACACAAATTCCTCCTTTGGCTTCTTACTCATACATTCTCTGGACAAGCTTATTCGCTTTCTTATGGTAGTCTTCTGCTCCATTTCACAATTTCTTCCTTAGCATCACGCAGAGTGCAGCATGATCTGCTCTTCTTGAGGAACATCCTGCGGGGAAAAGTGGACTCTAGGGTTCTGCTCGAGTCGTTTCCCCTGCACGTGCCGCCTCGATCGACCCGCACAGTCTCTCTTTTCACCTAGCCACGAGCACGGGTAAGAACTGTGGACTCTGTGATGTTCTGCCGGCTCTGTAGAGCAATGAATGCCATTTTAGACAGTGTTTTTTACACAGACATCTTATACGACAGTTTTGGAGCTTTTAGAACCAAGGTGTTCATGTACATTTTAACCCTGTAGTCTGTCACTGTAGACTTAGACTGTGTGATAACGTGATATGTGTGGTGTGTAGTGTATTTACTTTTGTATCTTATCTTCATGACTTCGCCTGGCGGTGCAGCGTATCTCTGTTGGCGATCAACGAAATAAATCAATAAATAAAATACAAATGGCCTCTGAGCAGGCTGGAGGGCCCCTAGCAAGTTCAAAGGGCTCCTGAACAGTCCAAAAGGGACCCTGGATGGGTCAGAAGGGCCCTAAAAATGCCGAACGGGCCCCTAGTCAGCACGGAGGGGCCCCAGGGCAAATCAAAGGGCTCTCTGAGTATGTCGGCAAGACGATAAATATTAGGAAGCGTTTATATATCTCGCTCCACTCCATCATTCATGGTCTTGTTAGCGGATACCCGATAAGTTCTGAACAGGTCGGAAAGGTGTTGGAGCAGGATTCGGAGGGGCCCTAGACGATCTCAGAAGGACCTGGAACCTTTCAAACAGTATGACATGCAAGTTGTTCCGGGGGAATAACAACTCCGAAATTTTCGCTGCCGCTCCGCGGCGCAACCCTAATTACTACGTTATATTATATGCGGGTTCACAATCGTCGATCATTTCTTTGCAAATTGTTGGTGTTATCGATATAATAATTGTAAATATTCCTATGTGATTGGACAAGCATTGTTGATAAAGAGGAGCATATAGCACCGGGGAAAATGCTAGGCTAGTAGAAGATGGAGAAGAATGCTGAGTACGGTCCTGGCAGTTGCATTTTTGCGGAAAAAAGTCAGAAATTATGTTGAGCGATTTGAAAATTATGTCTCAGCTTGTTTAGATGTGACGTACTACAATCGATCTTAGGCGTCACCAAAAGCGAGTTGTGAGGTCACAGGAGAGGCTCCGACGAAAAATCGTTTCCTTGAATCAGGATGCGTCGAACAACGTAAAGCAACTGCGGTTTCGCTCGGTTCACTGCATATCTCGCAATAATATTGGAGCGCGCGTGACAAATTGTGCTGGATGTCTGCATTCTGAGGTTGTCTATTCTAACCTGCATGCTTAAGTAAGGTTTTATAGGAAATTTTCTAGACATTACAATTTTGTACAAATGATTTAACAATACTTATAGTAACTCTTATATTTTTCACGAGAGGATTATGTATTGTGCTTCTTATGTTGTGCACTTACAGCCGTCTCAAGTGACATGAAATTCTCTAATAATAGTATAGCTCTTGGCCAAATTAGCTTCTATTGCCGGAGGAATGTTTAAGCTAACGGTAAGGAACACCATCAACAGTTGTGGCCTTTGAAGAACTTTGTCTGGTAGTTATTTTCAAATGGGAAATTCAATGTTGAAAATCGTCGACAAAGGAGGCCAACATATCGATATTATTGGAAATACCGAACTTTCCTCGCTAGACACACCACGCACAAACTTTGTGCCGTATAGTTTGTTGATGTAGTGTGCATGAACATTTGACGCAGTCACACCCATTCTAACACAGTTTGTCAACTCAATTAGTTATCTAGGGTAATTTTTTAATTGGAATCGGTTCACAAATTGACATAAATATTTATTTATAACAAGAAAATAAATTTCCACCAAATAAGTGACATTTTGCCATTGGCAATTTGAGTGAAATAACATTAGTTAGTTACTGAAAATGTTTCTATGCTTTGCAGATAATATTGCAGCTACCGGTCGAGCTACCCATCAACAGTTAGGCCTTTCAAAGACCATTTGTCTGGCATTATTTTCAAAATTGAAATCCAATGAAAACTGGACCAAAGAAAATTTGGACCATTCATTTTACAATTGATCAAGTCAATACCTTTGGTAGCGGACGGGGACGGACGCAAGGTAACCTGAAATACTGGGCGGACGGTTCAAAAAGGCAATGCGGTGCGCGTAATATCACATAGTGGAGTAACTACCTGATGAGTATGCTCGAGTTAGTGGTTATCGTCTCATTGCGGGATGTGACGCTTGGAACACGTATTGACCTACACATGACCGTGTTTTTGGCCCGTTCAAACTCAGACCACTAGGTCTGTTTTGGAAGGAAATAAACGTTTCAGAGATACTATGTGTGTTCCTCAGTACACCCGACGATTCTGTGTCTATTCTTCTGTTAAACTAATGTTAAAGGTGCTATATTCCCTTTAAGGCCTTCTTTACCGCACTTCTAAACGCACAATAACAGTTGTAGGGGTCCGCACCATACACAATGCGACGCCAGGGCATGAGACTCCCAATGTTTACGCACCTCAGCGGCGCAGTTGATTTAAGAGTTCCAGATCTTGAGCCTAAAACATATTCAAAGTTGGTACAGCTGATTCCGAATTGATGTCGCTGGTTCCAAAGTTGATATGGCAGTTTGCTAACTCAAGCTCCTAACAGTTGGTATGGCTCATACGGACCATGCCCTACCTGTCATACTGCATTCTCCATCGTTGTAACGTGCCTTTCCATCCGTTTCGTTTGGCTCTTTCAACGCTTGGGAAGGGGACTCTTTCAACGATCGGGAAGGGGCCCTCTTGAAGCGCCACCCCGGACAAAATCCTGGCTACGTGCCTCGTTCAGGGGTCTCTCTGAGGGTCCTCATGGTCCTTGTCCAATCCTGTTCATCAAAAGTTGAAAGAAAAAATATATAATAAGGGGGTCTCACAAAATAAAGTGGCCGAAATCCGTTCAGTTTTTTATATCCAGGGACTTTAGGGGCACCATAACTGGCTTGACCCCTTCTGAAGGTCTTGCTGCGCCCCTGCTTATGACCATGCATAAAAGTATAGGTAAGCCAATTCAAACTAGGTCTTTCTTTTTATTAGCTTATTGTGCAATACACTTTCGAGCAAATATAACACCAGGTGATCTGGAAACCTTTGAAGTATGTGTTACTGGTGCTGCCAACTTTTCGCAATTAAAACATATAAATGCATTCTACTGTGCGTGACATTCGAGTGCAAGCTTTACAAAAATCAGACATCTTTCCATTGATAACTGTTCTCTAAGCAAATTACAAAAGCCGACTTATTTGTGTCGCTTACGGGCATGAGCTACGCTGCGGACAAAGGGCCGCGCAGCGCCAGACGGGTCAGCCTACCTGCCAGGGCGCCAGCGGGTCAGCCTACCTGCCAGGGCGCCAGCGGGTCAGCCTACCTGCCAGGGAACATCCGTGAACTGACACGATAAGACGTGCTGTCAGGTTCGGATGTGTTGAAATGTCTGATAGATAGCGATATCTCCTCGGCAGCACCGAGACTGGACTGTCCCTCCAGCCATGCCAGATGTGTAGCTATCGGAGTGCAGGGGTTAAGCGGGCTCGTCTAAGCATGGGATCCGATAATGGGTGTTTAAGTGAGTGTTAATAACAGTCCGGTCTAGGTTATCAGTAGTAAACGGCAAAGCTGAAAAACTTACCTTTTGTATGTGTAGAAATTAAGTGGGTTCGCTACCTTACCCCTAGCTCCGCGCCTTTTCGAGCCAGTAACAAGCGCAGAGCCGACATGAAGGCTTCACTCGGCCACGGGCTGGGGTTGTTGTATCATCAACAGAACTGGCCTGTAGGGCATCACTGCCATCAAAATATTGGTAAAAAATTGTGTTGGCTATAGCTTGCACTCAAAAATTCAGCGTTAAGTTTATTAGTTCCTGCCGCTTCAGTACAAATCGAAGTCAAGTCTTCTGGGGGCCTCTAGAAAAGTCACCACAGCATAATTGCTGGAGAAACTCGTGAGAAAGTCATTTATTGGGCTGTTTTCCAGCATTTTGAAAATGAGAAGTCTATGTATTTTCCACTTCTTACCCTCCCTCCCTGTAATAACTCTCCGTCAAATGCGCAGAAAAGTACGGTTGACAGGCTCTGGCTGGTCACTAACTAACCGTGATGGATCCAACCGCGATTAGCGGACGCATCGACAACTACAAAAATGAAATCGACATTCAAAAAAACGTTTCTTTTCAGCGAATGCCTCGGCAATTTTTTGTCGTGCGTTATCTTGGTGAAGATCACACAATTTCGTCCCTTTCCACCCATATGTTCCAGCCTTTTTCATTGTTTGCCTATTTCCTCTCAGAAGGCTCCCAAATAATCCCGGTCAGGAGGCTTCTGAAGGGTCCGTACGGTCCGTTATATTTAATTCAGTGGGCCCGTCTCGTCGCGGCCGGCTCCTGTGACTTATGAGACGCCGGCGGGTCAGTAGGCGCGTCTGCCACCCCTCCTCCCTCCCTCTCCCGCCCCGGCCGCCCTAACCGGTGGAGAGGGGTAGGTTAATTACCTCCTGGAATGCGACTGCCTCGTCTCTGTTGTGTGACTTTGAAAATCTCCTTTACCTTGTCGTGAGACCTTGAGGAAGGTAGAGACGGATGAGGCTGGCGTCGGACTCGGATGTAGGTACGCTAGAACACTGTTCTGTTGCGGAACAGTTAAATGTAGAAACATGACTAATAACTGACGCAACACGGAGTGCTGGTGAACACCAGACATGTGCTCGGATCCCAAAAATGGATCTCGGGATCTGATCTGTGGGATCTGGACTCGTGATCCGCTGGGATCAGATCTCACTGTCACTAATTGTCCGATGGATATCACGTGGTGAGGATTCATTTAGTATCGTCTGTCAAATAGTGTGAGTCGCATCTGAGGTTTCGCTGGGATTCCGAGAATCGCACGGTCACCTTTTGCTCATTGGGATCCACTGGGATTGCCAGATCCGCCATATGTATATAATTCTATTGATGTTTACGTCTCTTTCTCGGAACGCAATTTGTAAAGTCATTTTCAGTACTTTGCATTTCGTTGTTAATGCAACTGCATGGGTGCATGCCTTTAGTTATCTTTTTGTCAAATAAATACTATAATTATGGCATAATATGCAAGTCGGATTCTGTCGATCCGAGATGCCCTTGGGATCAAATAGATCCATTTCATTGTTTATAAAGGGATCCTGTGGGATCCAAGATCCGTTGCAAAATTTAATCGAAAGATCCACTGTGATCCCAGATCCACTGTTGTAATTTGTCGTGGGATCCTGTGGGATCAAATATCCAACACTTCGTTTTGTCGAGAGATCCTCTGGGATCATAGATCCTACTTTCAGATCCATGCACATGTCTGGTGAACACCTGCAGTAGACCTACGAGATAATTCACTTGCACTTGGAAGTGTAAAAAGTTCCATTTTGTGTCACATTTATCATTACAAGCGAGAGCCTGCGCCCGCTCGTCCTTTCGTGGATTACGATACAAATATCAATATGAGCGATTAGGCCCGGCCCGGCCAGGCCCGGCCCGTTGCGACGCTTTTGAGAAGCTCATATTTCTGTAAACACACGTCCGATTGACAAGCGGGCTTCTTTGCTGAGTAGCCCATCCACCCTATTCTGTTTGAGACCAGTACCGACTCACGTGGGTGACAGCTGACTGCCACTGCACGTGGCGCGCGCCACGTGACGGGTGATGAAAAATATTTTATCGCAAAAACTCTGCAATGTCTGGGCTGATTGTGTGCAGATTTGGTGTGTGGTTGGAGACCCCTCAGCCGCCACATTCGCACAAGTTAGGGGCAGACTGGTTATTGATTCGACTCTGATTGGATCGATCTGAATTGTTCAATCAAAATCCCTTGAATCAAAGAAGAACCGATTCACTACCAGATGTTTTGATTCATGAATCATGATTGAATCAAAACCAGCAGATAACAAATATGATTGAATCAAACAGACTGCGCAATCTATTTCATTGGTGAATAAAACGTTGTCTGATCTAAAAATGTTTTGTTTCTATAAGTCGGAAATAATAATTTCTCCAAATGGTTATTTATGAATCAAACTGTGACTGAATCATTCATATTCCTAAATGAATCGTGATTGAACCCTTAAAAAACAAAAAACAGTCTGGTTAGGGGTGGGGTGCCTCTGCACGTGCGCACGTAGACACCCGGCCATATGCTGTATCTCAGGAACGGCTAAGCCGATTGTGTTCAAAATTGGTGTGTGGTTAGAGACCTTCCAGTCGCCACTTTCCCACAAATCAGGGGCAGGGGCACGGGAACGATTTCAAAGTTGGGGGGGAAACCGAATTTGGCTAGCCAACCCATTTTTTTCGTCGGATTTCGACTTTTACTTCAACTGGAGCCCTACAGGGATTTTCATAATGAAAGCTAATATTAAAACACTTGAAAATTACGATAAATATATTTAGTGCATGACCGAAGACTTTCCCCATTGANGCTGCTCCACGCCGCCAAATGTATCCCCGCCGGCCGCAGCTTCTTCGCCGACTCCTGGACACGGCCCACTCCGTGCAGCGACCACACCACTGGGTGACGGTCAACACCAGCACCAGACGCGACATCCACTGGTGGCTGTCGGTCCTGCCGGCGTGGAACGGGACAGCACCCCTCCTGCACCCGACCTGGACCGCCCGTCCGACCTCCACCTCTACACAGCCGCCTCCTCAGCGGGCCCCGGCGGGTACTGCGGCACCGAATGGTTCGCGCAGCCGTGACCAGCCGCCACCCTCCGGTGGGCGGCCAGCATCTCGTGGCTCGAGATGATCCCCATTCTAGCCGCCTGCATGTTGTGGGGCCACCGCTGGACGGGTCTCCGGGTGTCGATGCACTGCGACAATGCCGGGGTGGTCGGCGCGTGGCAGAAGGGCTGGTCCCGCGACCCCAGACTGATGTCACTGATCCGACAGGCCCTGTTTGTCGCCGCCTCGCACGCATTTGATCTGCGCGTCACACACGTAGCGGCCACTGACAATTCGGCGGCTGATGCACTATCCCGCCTGCAGATCCGGTGGTTCCGGGGACTGCAGCCAGGGGCGGAGCCGGAGGCTACGGCGGGTTCACCCACCCTGGTAGCTTTCCTGGCTGCCCCCACCGAGACCTGCACCACCGCGTCGGGATACCCCATCTAAACGCGGTGGCCCGCCGGCTCATCCGGCATGGCCTGGCCCCGGCCACCCGGCCGACTACCGCAGGGGCCACATAGCCTACGGTTTGGCTTCGTCCAGGCGGCCAGACGGCCAGAGACGGTCATAGACGGTCAGAGACGGTCAGAGACGGTCAGAGACGGCCAGAGACGGCCAGAGACGACCAGAGACGGCCCGAGACGGCCAGAGACGGCCAGAGACGGCCAGAGACGGCCAGAGACGGCCAGAGACAGCCAGAGACAGTCAGAGACAGCCAGAGACGGCCAGAGACGACCCGAGACGACCAGAGACGGCCAGAGACGGCCAGAGACGGCCAGAGACGGCCAGAGCCAGAGACAGCCAGAGACGGCCAGAGACGGCCAGAGACGGCCAGAGACGGCCAGAGACGGCCAGAGAGACAGCCAGAGACAGCCAGAGACGGCCAGAGACAGCCAGAGACGGCCAGAGACGGCCAGAGACGGCCAGAGACGGCCAGAGACGGCCAGAGACGGCCAGAGACGGCCAGAGACGGCCAGAGACGGCCAGAGACGGCCAGAGACGGCCAGAGACGGCCAGAGACGGCCAGGGGCGACCAGAGACGGTCAGAGACAGCCAGAGACAGCCAGAGACGACCAGAGACGACCAGAGACAGCCAGAGACGGCCAGAGGCGACCAGAGACAGCCTGATATGACCAGAGACAGCCATAGATCATAGATGGCCAGAGACGGCCAGAGACGGCCTTAGACGACGAGAGGCGACCAGAGACAGCTGTGGTGGGGAATTCTGATTGGTTGGTCTCGCTGAAGCTGATATGCGGATCAATGCGACAGACAGATCAGGGCCCGCTGCACCGCTATCTATTATACACTTGGCGTTTCTTTGGCGTCTTTCAGTACAGGACGGACCTCGGGCAGCAGAGCAAACAGACGACGGCACGGGAGGAGTCGAGACCGCGATACGCCAAAGCTGCGAAACATGGTAACGACTACAAGGTCACGTATCAGTGCTAATGGAATCTTACCATAGCAAAGCGCCGGTCAAGAAACTTTAGCACGAAAGTGACCAACGGCCACAGCACAGGGGGCGAAACCATCGGACTAGCCCGGCGGCTGACGCCGGCGGCCGCCGGCGGCAGTGACACCTGTTAGCAACCTCCAAACACGAACGACATGTGGCACCACCGGACGGGCGCCGGTTCACGCAGATAAATATTTCAACATATGAATCAACATTCTATTCCCATTAAAATATTCCAAACATGAGTTCACCATTAGGACGGCCCAACCTGATTAACACCATTCGCACGTCATCCAAAAACTTATCATTATTCCACCCTGGCAACGCCGTCAGATAAAGCCATTCTGTTTCCGCCAACCATACGGCAAACTGCGACGACCAGTTAAGTGCAAATCCCCCCCCCCAACCACCAACACCGCCCAAACACCACCCTCATCACGTCCTACACAGTCTCCTCCTCACGTATGCTCGTCTGTCTAGCCTCGCAAGTCTTTCAGTACAGGACGGACCTCGGGCAGCAGAGCAAACAGACGACGGTACGGGAGGAGTCAAGACCGCGATACGCCAAATTGTTTGCGACGTCAAAACACCCTAACTCACTAGTGAATCCGCAAGGCCAGCTGCTGCAAAAATTTCAGCGTTAGTGCAACGCATTTTCCACGGCATAAGAAAGGGGGGGGACGGGGGGGGGGGCAAGGTGATTCGAAATTTTGCGCATAAATGCAAATTGTGTTACAGCTGACTAATTATGTTTTATCAATAAACTAGTATTTTTGACAATGTTTAGAAAAACATGTATGAGTAATTAAGTGGAAATATTATTTTCATTCTAATTAACACAAAATTGTATTAAATATTACTCGGAATATTTTTCGACGAGGCTACCATATCCTACTATAAAGTTGAAAATATAGGTTAATGTCAGAGTTATTCCAAAAAGCATACCAGAACTAGTAAATATGGTAACATAGTCAGTATGTTCTAGTTCGAACCACCCGTGACGTAGCCACTTACAGAGCAAAACTTGATCCTACTCATTGATATATATATACTCTGGTTTTTATTCTCAGATGATTGATAGTTGAAATCTTTTGAGTGTCTTTGCATTTTGTCGGAACAAGGAATAATATATTATTAAAGATAATATTTAGCATCTTTGTAACCACCATGAAGTACGTACCTACCACCTACCTACCTTTCTGTAATTATTCAAGCTTTCAAGAAGGAGACGGATAAAACAATAACAGTGGGCACCTAGATCATTGCGCAAGCAAAGATAAAGCACCTACAAATGAAGTAAAAAGATCAAAGAGAGTGGTTTGCTTGCTGAAGTGGTCGTTGGATACAACCAGTATGGGCCAGCGATACCTACCTACCTATGGCTTTTGGGCCACCTGAGTCCCACTGGCACGTTGCTCTTGTCGTCTCACTCTGTGCCCACTTGACAGGGCGGGAAGGAGACACAGATGATAAAATGGAGGGGGAGTCTAGGCCTCGACATCCCATAAAGTGTCGCCATATAAATGCTTCGTCAAGTCTCGACATCCCATAGCCTCTTCCGACAGTGCGACATGAAGCCGTCAGTTGTTGCTTTGGTCATTCCCAACAGCTACAGTGAAAATATGAAAGGTGATTTATGCATGTATTTTCGTCTAATCCGATGGACGAATCGTTGCAATAATCAACACAATCTTGGAGGTTGTGTTTTACACAATTTTGGAGGTTGATTATTGCCATTTAATGGATTCAATGTGAAATAAAGCCACAAAATCTATAGATCTTATCAACATTATTGCCGTTATTTGCCAACGAACTAGCACAAACAATTCTCAGCAAATATCGCCGGATGGTGGTACCTAGTAGATGGTCTTTAGCGAATTAATGCCAATCCCCAGAAATAAGCGCCCTGTTTGAATATAGGTACATGTATGTACATATGGATATTCAATGGGACTTAAACATTTGTGGCGAAAAGAAAGACTTGCTGCAAATAATACCATAGCTTTTTACTGCCGCGCAGAAGATGACGCATCAGCGTCATTTTTAGTCATGTTTTTTTGTGTTTTCGTAACGACACAACTACAAGGACATGAGCTTAATTGTTTTAGTTTTTAATCATTTCTGAGCTCATTTCAAATTTGTATGATTCTTTGTTTTAATTTAGATTAAAACAAATTATCCTTGTTCTTACGAACCCAAAATATTGGTACCTTACAAAAAAATATCCACCCCATTACATCGACGAAATGAATTTCGAGCAAATTGCGCATCAATTTGCTGGATAGAAATAAGAATACGTAAGAAATGTGACAAAAAAGTGAATTGTTTAAGATTAAGCTGACCAAAAAGTGTCCAAAAATTTATAAGCCTGACCGACCGATTACAAAATCTGTCACACAATTTTTTCGGTAACCATTTTTTTTTGTAACCAATTGACACCACTAGTCCGTACCGTATCATGAATGGACCCAAAGCACTCTTACTAGGAACCTGGTGATGAGGCCATTCAGAGAAAGCCGTTTCTGCAGAAGAAAGCGAGTACTACCTTAGGCAGCCAGCCCACATCACATGCCTGGCTGCCGCGACATCACGTTCCCAGCTGTCGCGGCGTCACGTTCCCAGCAGCCGCGACGTCACGTTTCCAGCTGCCGCGACGTCACGTTCCCAGCTGCCGCGACGTCACGTTCCCAGCTGTCGAAGCCTCACGTTCCCAGCTGTCGCAACGTCACGTTCCCAGCTGTCGCAGCCTCACGTTCCCAGCTGTCGCGACGTCACGTTATCAGCTGCCGCGACGTCACGTTCCCAGCTGTCGCGACGTCACGTTGCCAGCTGTCGCGGCGTCACGGTCTCAGCTGTCGCGGCGTCACGTTCCCACCTGTCGTAGCGTCACATTCCCACCTGTCGCAGCGTCACGCTTCCCAGCTGTCGTGGCGTCACGTTCCCAGCTGTTGCAGCGTCACATTCCCAGCTGTCGCAGCCTTACGTTCCCAGCTGTCGCGGGACGTCACGTTCCCAGCTGCCGCGACGTCACGTTCCCAGCTGCCGTGACGTCACGTTCCCAGCTGTCGCGACGTCACAGCTGTCCGCAGCGTAATGTTCCCGGCTGTCGTGGCGTCACGTTCCCAGCTGTCGCGACGTCACGTTCCCAGCTGCCGTGACGTCACGTTCCCAGCTGCCGCGACGTCACGTTCCCAGCTGCCGCGACGTCACGTTCCCAGCTGTCGCGACGTCACGTTCCCAGCTGTCGTGCCGTCACGTTCCCAAGCTGTCGCGACGTCACGTCCCAGCTGCCGCCGGGACGTCACTTCCCAGCTGCCGTGACGTCACGATTCCCACGCTGTCGCGACGTCACGTTCCCAGCGATGCCGCGACGTCACGTTCCCAGACTGTCGCGAAGTCACGTTCCCAGCTGCCGGCGACGTCACGTTCCCAGCTGTCTTAACGTCAATGTTCCCAGCTGCCGTGACGTCACGTTCCCAGCTTTTTCTTTTTTTTTTTTGGGTTTCGCTCCTCTCTATTTTCTTTTTTTTTTATTTTTTTTTTTTTTTTTTTTTTTTTTTTTTTTTTATCTTTTTCTTTTTTTTTTTATCGCGACGTCACGTTCCCAGCTGCCGCGACGTCACGTTCCCAGCTGTCGCGACGTCACGTTCCCAGCTGTCGCGACATCACGTTCCCAGCTGTCGCGACGTCACGTTCCCGGCGGTGCGCCTGCCGCCGCAGACGCCATTGGCCGACCGGCCCGGGAAACCCATTCGGTGACGCCATGACGGTGTTCGGCCGCCGCGGTTCTGGAGGAGCCCAGCTGATGGCCTGGGGCAGCCACGTGCGCCTCATACCGAAGGGGCACGAGGCGTGCCACCGGCAGCAACAGCTCCGTCCCCGGTAAATAGCCGTGACAGACCACGAGTGTTGGGGCTCACATCGGAACACACCGGGACACAGTTCGAGACTGCATTGTCCACCGCTGCCATGACGACGTGGCTGCTAGCTGCTCTGACTCTGATTGAAGCATCGGCTCTTAGTAGCCTGGTAAGTGGATTACAACACAACACGACTAAAAGGCTGTTAGCGGCGACAATGTGTGTCAAGAGGGAATACGAACGACTCTCTGTCACAAAGAAACTTTGTAGGCATTATTGAACATCATGCTTTGCTGACATTGATCATCGATGCTTCATGATTAAATGCACATTCTGATCTAACTGTATCTGCAATGTCATCGTGCAGCCACCTAGGCTTCATAAATATTTTAAAATATTGTAATAAACCTCTTACATGTATTTTTCAGCTGTCAACGATTTTTCGGGACATATTGTGTAGTTTTAGTCTTGATGCAGTGCAGTGTGCTCATGAATTAATTACAAGACCTTGTAATCCAGCTGTATAAAATGGGTAGAATATATAATAGATAATTTATATTTTACCATATCAGAACTATTGAACCAATCCAATTCATTTCAGACTCAGTTAACGTCAAATTAATCAACAAACACAATTGTTTTCTAGCATACTTCCACCAATCGACAGCGAATGCGCCAACCTGCTCCTTTAGGCTTTTTGGCGTTCTCGTATAGCTTCTCGCGTCTCTGGGTTGAGGAGGGATGAATATTGGTCCGCTGGTACGATGCGACAGGGTTCATTGAAGCAAATCAATAACTTAAACGTAGTAGATAAATGTACCGCTCGGCAGAAAATGACAGCTCCTGTTCAGACAGGTATGTTCCGCATAGCTGGTTATCCGTAAACGACGCGCTTAAAGGGAGTGTGCCTACTCACATTGGTCATGTGGAGTTGTTGACACTAGTCTGAGGAACATATTTTTCTGAATTTAGCCATGTACTTCATTTCCCCAGAATCACTTTAGTTGCTGAGATATTCCAAAGTCGCCAATCCACATTTCTGGCAGGAAATATTTAATTATCAATAGTCGCCAGAGAGCTTCGCACTAGAAGCCTTCTCTTAAAGTACAACGCTAGCATATATTGTTAGCTCTGACCAGCTGCGCCATATAGTAACATTTTCGCTACTCTGTTTATAGTGACGATCGTTTTTGAGTTAGGAAAACAAAACAAATGCAAAAACAGAAAATAAGTAAAAATTCAAACCTTAAAGGGGCATACCAGACCGTGAATTTTATGCGTAACCAATAATCAAAGCAGAGCTTCTTACCGTAATAAAAATATATTTGACATTTCAAAAGAGTAGGCACACTCCCTTTAACCACCTAAAGAACATCAATTCCGCACTGTATGACGCGTCCGGGTGATACGCCACTCCCGTATGACGTCACCAGACCAGGTGAGCAGCCGGTGACGTCACTGCTCTCCGTCTCTGCTTCTGGATGGGCGGCAGGCACGGCGGTGTATTGATTTTTAACCTGAATGGAGCCCAGAGTTGCAACGCGGTCTCCTGGCCGGCTCGCAGACGACAGACGACAGACGACAGACGACATACGACAGACGACAGACGACAGACGACAGACGACAGACGAAGACGACAGACGGACAGACGACAGACGACAGACGACAGACGACAAACATGTCCATTTAGTGGGGCATTACTAGCTCTGTTGGCATCTCAGTTGGGGAACACTCTAGGGGAAGTAGCAAGATTCTTGACACCTCCTGAGTATCAAGATCTTGATCCATGTGGCGGAGGCCTGCCATAGGTGTCAAGATCTTGATCCAATTGTGGCGGAAGCCTTAGCCGATAGGCTTAATGCTTAGGTAACCCAAGAACTTGATCCATTTTGGGCAATTTTTACAAAAAACACTTAATTGCAGTAGAAAGTTTTTAGGTGCAGCAACTGGAAGCTGGACTAGATGTAAAATTGCACAGTCTCTCATTAATTTAGACCACCTAGACACGAAGTAGACCCTTTTTGGCTCTAACTCACTTTGCACAATAGTTTTAAAAACCTTAAAGGTTCGAATTAATGTGCAAAAGTGAGATTTAGCAAAAAAAGGGTCCAACTCGTACCTATGATGGTCTAAATTGTGAAAGACTGTGCAATTTACATCTAGCTCCAGCTTCCAGTTCGCTGCACCTAAAGCTTTTTACTGTCCAATTAAGTGTTGTTTTGTAAAAAATTGTCCAAATAGGATCAAGTTTCTGATACAGCTAAACATTTAAGCGCTTATGCAGGCTCCGGGCCCACATTGGATCAAGATCTTGATACCTCAGGAGGTGTCAAGATCTTGATACTTTCCCTAGAGTGTACCCAACTGATCTAACAAGTCATCAAGCAAGTGTCAGCAGCTGACTTCAAACACTTCAAACAAGAAACAGCCCGAATTTCCGTCATTCGGATATGAAAAAGCTAATATGATAGAGGGAAATTACGAATATGGCGCTGTTTTCATTCAAATACGTTATTTGAGCCGTCAGTCGAAAGTTGAATTTGCAAATTAAATCGTCGCATTTTGGCGGCAGAACAATATCGCTGCTTTGGTATTTTTTAGATGACTGTTCTAACGTAGATAATAGCCGTTTTCACGATATATTATTTTGCGCTAAATGTTTTACCCCTCGCCCTACGGTCCCGTAGGGCGAGCGTTAAACTTTTTTTTCGTAAATTAATCCATCGTGAAAACGGCTACAACCAAAACATTTTAAAACATTTTAAAATGTTGTAAAACATTTCGCGCAAAATAATACATCGTGAAAACGGCTAATCACCTATATGAGCCCATAGTATCAAACCTGCCAGAGCTGCTTCACCTAGCTGACCATCTCGTAACCTAGTGACCTCTGCCAATGAAATTACATACACTGAAAAAGTCAGCTTACACCTTGGATTTTTTTTCAAACACGATTTGACTATATTTTGATATACTTCTTTTCATAATGTCAAAAATATTCATACATCGCGTTGATTCAGGACAGAAGGACGTACATTATTTATTTTATCAAAACTATATGCGTACTCTCCGCAACGTCAAACGTGCTCAGCCAATCAGATATTCGAAAGTAGTCGCGTAAGATTACTGTACAGCCTCTGCCCAGGCGTGTAGAAGGTCCCACATTCTAGACATTCATTGCCCATGGCCTCACAATTCCTTCGACAAAAAGTTCAAATATATTCGGCTGGGAGAGCCCTTTCAGCCCAGAAAACTTGCAGTCAGGGGTTTTTCAACACGGGCTACAAAACTGCTATCTCAGTTCAAAACCCATGTTGAAGGTGAACTATTTCCTTTAAGGTATAGAAATAATGTCGAAACGAATGGTCACTTGCCCAAAAATACATAAATACACCTTAGAGCCGCTAGTCTTAGGTGTATTTTACATTTTTAAGGCGTAATCAGCGTACAATCAGTAGACAAAGAAACTGGGTAATACACATATGTTTATTGTAGGTATATGTAATTTAACGCATAATAATACAACAATTATTTGCTTTTCTTGTTCGGGCAATAATTATCTGGTATCAAAGGTAAAATGTCGCCTTTAACATGGGGTTTGAACTGAGATAGCAGATTTATAGAGCATATTGAAAACTAAGTTGGGGTGAAATAATTACCTCGCTGCACTAAGTACTTTCGACATAGAACTAGAAGGCCCCTAGTAAAAGACAAAGTTTAATTTCCCCGAAACCTCGGCGGTAGCACGACATCATACCTGTTGACGTCAAAATTGCGTCATACATAAATTCTGCCGCAAACTAACTGTAACCAATGCCATAAGTACAAATCACAACGATCATAACTGTTGTTATACGTTGCAAGCAGTCTGCATTTAAATACCTTAACCCGCGAGTCACTGGGAGGGGGGGGGTAGCCCCTGAGGAAAATAATCTGAATATCGCACGAAATAATGCAGCTATCAACGCCAAACTTCTGGTACCTGACCGGGCATCTTTTTCACAGATAAAGCTTAGTTATTGACGTCACTACACACGATTTCGACAAGAAAATCAGCTTAACTTTAGAAGACCGTACAAATGCCATGAAGCAGACAAAATGGAATCCGAAAACGTGAGAAGATAGCAAATGTCAAGGGCTACCATATGGAAATCTCGGATTGTTTAGAACAAAAGTGATTTTAGACCCTTTAAAAAAAAACTTTTCAAGATGTTTAAAAAGCCGGAATATATATAAAATAACTATTTATATTCAACCACCATACCGAATTTATAAACTATATCTGTATTTTTGACTGAGTGATGACATCTAATGTATGGGTAACTCGTGACGTCAAATTGTGATTGTTTTTTTCATTTTTGACCAGATACAGAAAAATAAAGAGCAGCACTGTATTTCTGAGACAAAACCGGTCTAGAAAAATGTACTGATTTATTGTAGTAATCAAATTTCAAATTTTGACCTGTGTGACATGGATTTGACCTTCACTTGACCTTTACGTCACGTACATTAAGTCAGGTGGTAAAATGAGTATCAAGTTCGAGTTCTACGTGTAAAATGGAATGTACAACATGCGTTGCATGGCTTTCGTATAATTTTTGGGCATAGTGACCTTATGTGACCTGACCTTGACCTTGACATTTAGCAAAAAAATCCCCAGTTAGCTAAATTTGGGTGTGTGTCATTCCTTTGAGAGCACTCTGGGTGATCATGGTTGCAACCAAATGCTTTGAATGGAAAATATGGTCTATAAATTAGATGTAAACTAGAATGGCTAGATTTTGACCTTTGACCTGATCTGTGACGTCACCACTGACCTCTAGGGCAACATTTTTTTTTTCGTCGATGAAATTTCCTGGGCTATCGATTGCCGTTTGATTCAGCTTGATCGTTTAATTGGTGCCGAAGATAAAAGGGGCGGCTAAAAAAGCCCCCCCCCCAGTGACTCGTGTTACAGAAAATACCCCAGTGACTGCCGGGTAAAGTCCGTCACTATTGTGTGGAACAGCCTTTATATCTAAGCTACCACGTGCATGACGTCATACATTGTCAGGAAGTTGTTATGGCCATGAAGGATAGCAGAGAAACATGCCCATTTTTTGACGGATATCCATCTATCGTCCAAACAAATGCCATATTTTTCAGCTTAAAATACCCCGTATGGTTAAATTTTAAGTCTCAAGACAACTTCTAAGTTGACTTATTAACTTTAAGCGTCAGTAAGTGCCATGAACTCCAGCTGTCAAAATGTGGCAGCACTCCGGTTAGTGTAACAACTCTGGTGAAAACAAACGCAAATGTTTGCAGAGTTGCGTTAGTATGGCGCTTGGTGTCCGCGGCAGCAAACCAGCAGTGCATTATTCATGTTGTAAGGAGCAGGTATCTGCTTGAGAGGCCGGGGTGACGAAAAAAAAACAGGCATGACTGTGTTATCGAAGCAGCTGACAGCATTGCTATTTGATGGTGGATGTGTGGCGTCACTCGTCACTGCTAACACTCCAAAGGCGTTTGACAGCGTCGCGCACGGCCGTCTTTTGTAGAAGCTAGTGGTGTACAGCATTGATGTCAAGTGGTTCTGTGCGTGGCTTTCCGATCGCACTCAATCTGTCAGAGGCGGAACAGGTGTCGAGCTGCCGGTTACTCATGGAGTGGTGCAAGGATCGATCTTGGGCCCAGTGCTATTCGTCGTATTTACTAATGACTTGTGACAACATGTGCTGCACGGGAAGATGGTACAGTACACCGATGGCGCCAAATGTCTGCCGTCTGGAGCCGGGAAACCTCCCAGAGTTGAAACGGCGCGTTGAGGAAAACTTGTCGATTGCATTGCTTTGGCTCACCAAAAGCAGATTAAAGGTAAACAATACGAAAACCAACCTGCTTGTTTTGAAATCCCCGCTCCGAAAAATTTACCTCGGCTTCATAATATGATAACGAAATTCTGAAAGCATTCCAGTGTAGTCGGTGAAGATTATGGGTGTCAGCCTCGACCCATTCCTGACGTGGGAACACCACTTAGCCGCGATCATCCGACGCTATTACTGTGCTTTAATCGGGCTCGCTAGAATGCAGCGTCGCGTGCCGCGTGAAATGAAGCGACTGCTGGTGGAGGCGCTTGTATTCCCTTATTTGGAGTACTGCATGTGTGTACGGGGAGGCTGAACTATAACTCAAAAGTGTAGGCTAAAAAAGTGCATCAACTTTGGTGCTCGCGTTGTCACTGGCCTGGGGAACTGCGAGCGAGTATCTGGCATTGGCCTGGGGAACTGCGAGCGAGTATCTGGCATTGGCCTGGGGAACTGCGAGGGAGTATCTGGCATTGGCCTGGGGAACTGTGAGGGAGTATCTGGCATTGGTCTGGGGAACTGCGAGCGAGTATCTGGCATTGGCTGGCGTACGTCAAATGACAGGTTATCAAACGCGGCTTAAACGCCATATATAAAACCACTCATGCCGAGAACGCCCACAAACTACTCTGTTCACTGTTCATCCGTTGCTCCGATGCTCTGTTCACGGTTCATCCGTCGCTCCGATGCTCTGTTCACGGTTCATCCGTCGCTCCGATGCTCTGTTCACTGTTCATCCGTTGCTCCGATGCTCTGTTCACGGTTCATCCGTCGCTCCGATGCTCTGTTCACGGTTCATCCGTCGCTCCGATGCTCTGTTCACGGTTCATCCGTCGCTCCGATGTATCCGCGCGTACCACCAGGGCTACCAGTGACGGGAAGCTAGAGGTTCCGCACGCCACGCACGCACTGAGTTCATCAGACGCTCGTTTCTCATCAGAGCCATCAGAGTGTGTAATGATTTGTCGCTGAATACGAGGGCTTCAACCACTTAACCGTTTTTTTAAGTGTCTCACTTTTTTAAAAACTTGCAATGTGTGTTTCTTTAGGGTTGATGTGCATTATTTAATGCATGGGTGACATGTTTTTATCGATGTTACTTGACGTGAAAAACTAAAACCACATTTTATGAATGTGTTCCAAAAATATATGATATGAGCAGGGCCCAGGGCCGTCATTTTCTGAAAATGATTGCGTGGCCCCAATGATGCTAACTTTACTGATTCTAATTTCATTCTTACCATGCAACGCCATAGGCCTAATGTTACAATTTGAATTAATTTGCGGGGGCGGCCCCCTAACAAAGCATACAAATCGACACCGGTGGATATGCTATGATATGAAGCAGGATGGAGGCAGCGGGCGGGACGCGACGCCTCCCGCTATGACTGGCACTGAGTCTGGACGCTGTCCTGTACTGGTAGACTGTACCGCAGCGCTGTCCTGTACTGGTAGACTGTACCGCAGCGCTGTGAGGTGCGGCGGCTCAGCATCATAATAAGCCGTTGCATCGCTCGAGTGGCGACTGACGAGGGTGAGACATAGCGACATAAAGCCAGTAAGGCGCCTTGAACGGCGAAGGACGAGAGAGCTCGTAGAAGCTAGATAGATAGCACAGAAATTGGTCTGCTGTCGTGTAAACTCTACATTGCCAGTAGTGTGGTCTCAAGCCACACCCAAATTTCAGCTTGATCGGTCAGCGCACTCGCGGGCAGCGTTGGATTTCTGGCCGCTTTCTGGTCCCGGTACTTTACTCATGGCATTGGCAACCACCGCGACTCAACTAATCCGTTTCTCAGTTATAGCTTAGGATCACGTTTTCTGACACTCCTGACGCAGCACGTGCCACGCGCCATGCTGACCCCTCACGTGAGCCAAAACATGTCAATAAAACATAATTTATTGAATGGGGCTTTTAGATGGCGAACACCGTTTGTCAATCGGGTACTGCATTTTAGAGATATAAGCTTCTGAAAAGCATTGCGGTTGGGTTGGGTCAGGTCGGGTCGGGTCCGATCGGGTCGGCCGCTTATATTTGTGAAAAGACCGTATTCAGTGGTGACTCGCGAGCGCTCGTAATACAAGTGCAATTAAGAGCCTCTTAGGCCCATCTGTGGCTGCACATCCCACTTCACCAGTCTCGCCCCCTTTCAAATTATTTTACTTCTTAATCTGCCTAAAAGAAGCCTAATCCAACTAGCTAGTATTTGTGAAATAATCTCTTATCTGCAAAGTTGTTATCCAATACAATTTTGAAGGAAACAAGTGTCAATGCAGCAGTGACACCCCTGGGTTCACGGCAGTTATTGCTAATCATAATTCGATAATCAGCCCGTCTCAGCGAGTTTAGAGTTGAGCTGTGCCTCTATGTTCATCACAGCTGCTTGAGATTCAGGCCAAGCTCAACCCGGGCCCATGGTGCCTACACATATATAGCACTATGGAGAGAGCCATCATCTGCTCATGCCAGCTGACCAGCACATCAGCACATCGCACTACCCGGTAGTGCGCCGGGTAGTGCGAACTGTACATCATACATGTGTCGCATCATCGCAACGGTTACCTATGCAGTGTCTTTAGTATTTCTTTGTCACTTTCACTTTGTTATTACCTGCGAATAGTGCGACGTTTTTAGCCTTCTACAGTTCAATCTCGTGATGTTGTATGTATATATATAATATCGCGCTTTCTTCTGCATACTATAGTGTGACGATGATCAATGAATAACCATTGATGAGTAGAATAGTCAGCTGGAGTGAAAATAATAATATATAGTGACTCGTTCGTCTAACAGTGTCAAATCAATGCTGCAGGTGCACAGGGTTGTAGCATATGTGAGCTGTATTGAATATTTTTTCTTCAGTTATTCATTTTCTTTATTTGACTGTTACACGTATCAAACGAAGCTTTACGTCACTGAGCGGCCTAATAAGAGAAAATTCCCCATCTTTACCCGTGTAAAACCTGTTGAAATAATCTTAAGTGATACATGCCCCGGTACATGAACCAAATGAGTGCAGGCAAAACATGAATATACTTGACCTATGGGCTATGACAAGCACTGATCTCTACGTACCAGATCGTGTGATTAACTACACTTGCTATTGACCGTGTCAGTTTATACTTACTGATCTCATATGTATATGAAATCACGTGACCATTGCCACCACAACCCGGGCTTTTTTCACATTTCAGTAGGAAATTGAGCGAGAACTGGAAATAAGAGGAACCGCTAACAATGACACATCTGGTTTCAGGGACAGCAAGGGTACCACACCGTAGCATGTATATCCTTCCGAGACCGTTTGTGGCCTGGCCGGGCTCATTTTCACTTGACACGCTCCCAGACTCGGCGCCGTTGACACCAGCTGAGCAGCTGCTGGGAAAGAACAACAGCGGCTCGGCGGCTGCCGGGCCTCAGAGAGCGCAGGCCTGCACGTATCGATCACCAAAGGAGCCCGTAATTCTCCGCAGGTCGAGCCGGGCCGCCAGAAAAACACACAAACTGCCCAGCTGCGAGCAAAAGAGCACATATGCACAGCTCTATAAAGGCCAAGTCCGTGCAACAATATGAACCCTGCAACAGCTAATAACATCTGAGTAGGAAATTTAGTTGAAAGAGCGAGCAACAACACTCAGTTACGGTGCTTCGAAACATGAATACTGATTTTCTTATTTTAGCGTTCATGAATACTATTTTCTAATTTTAATAATATGATGTATACTTATTTTCTTGTTTTAGCGTTCATCTATGATGCAACATAATTACGTAATATCGTTGACTGCGGAAGTCGAGACAGCTATTGTCCATGTGGAGGACAACTACCAAACGAATCGGGGGAGCAAACTAACCGCTTCACACACTGTGATGGTTGGTCTGTCTGTGATGGTCTGTGGTCTGTGATGGCAACAGCGGCATGGTCTGACGTGGTCTGACGCCGGCATAACGGCATGGTCTGACGCCGGCATAACCATGCAGCGATGCAACGTGGCAGTGCAGTGGTGTGCCATTCAAGTGTGTTGGATAAGCAGCCTGACACGGAAAACGCGGCTTAAATGCCAACATGACGGCATGGTTTACAAAGTTCATCTCGAATGGCGATCGCAGCATGCACTGAATGCCTTCAAAAAGCACCGCTTCAGGGGTGACCGCCAGCAGCTGACAGCAGCTGCGGCCAAAGCCAGCCACGGTCGAGGTGCTGACCTCTCGATAGCCCGCGGCGTCTCACATTGCCGCCACCGTCACGCGCCCGGCCACTGAATCGGTTAGGAGCACGCCCTGAGAGGGGCAGCGCACCGAACAGTGAACACATGGGCGTCCATCGCATCGCCAACAGCTGACCCGGCTTCAGACTTGGCTGAGCGACATTGCTGTATGATGAAATGCGTAAAATGTGAGGCGAGCGAACTCGGATAGAAGCCTGAGCTGTATCTCAGCAGCTATGGGTAGTACCAACACCAAACGCTGAGGTTTGATCTTCAGACGTTTGAACAGACTGACGTATGTTATGTGTGCTGGTCGGAGGTCACTGACTCGCGCACTATAATTGCCTGAAAAAAACATGTGTTGGTATTATTCGGAAGAGCTTGCAATGTTTTTGAGGGGTCCAAATGGTCCCGGAAGTCCAGCAGCCGTGACAGGTCATGCTCTCATCGAGGAGTCCACAGTGCCCGAGACTGACACTGCTGGTACTATTGGTTCCAAAATAAGCGTCTCACTGGATTGGCCGGCACAGCAGTTAAAGGGAATATACGCCTTGGGATAAAGTTTGTGGATTGATGTTGTGAAGTGCCCAGATGAGTGGCTCTCATCTCCACCATTTTGCATAATTTTATCCAAAAAGGCGGTTATACTCCCTTAAACTGCTGTGCCGGCCAACCCAGCGGGACGCTTATTTTGGAACCAATAGTACGTTAGATGCACACCTCCGGAAGCTGCCAATGCAACATTAATTAGGGTAGGCGTAGCTAGTGTAGGTTTGCCATTGTTGGGATATGCAAATATCATTAAGGAGTACTGAAGTCACCGAAAGGAGCCGTGGACGTGTCTTAAATGTCACACGTTTAATGACACACGGCAATAAATTGCATCGCCGTAACAAAAGGGCAACTACCGTCTACCAGTATCATAGGGGTAATTTGTATATCGGCGAAACGAAGCTAGCACGTGGGCGTTAGTTACACTTATGTAGTCTGAGCCACGAACTGATCTGAGCTGTCACGAACTGACCCCGGCGGTCACAGCATGCCGTAATTTAACGAGAGTGACCGCTTTCCGACACATTGGTATGCATTGATTGTCATACTGATGCATGCATGCTCTGCTGGATAAACCCTTGTCAGCTCGATGAAGCAGGACACGATTCAGATGTGCTCTCTCGGGAGTCTTCAGTCAATCTACTATTGATCAAGCGACAATATCGACGGTGCTGTACTATAAACGGCAGGTTTTAATGAGATAGAGAAACTCGACCCACCTGATTCAAACAGCGGGTAACACGAGGTTTTTGAATGGTAGGAAGTAGGAATGCAATACTGCAAAAACATTGTGCCATATTTATGATGATATTTGACGAGTGCGAGCTTGCTGTTACACGACCATGCTGAGAGTATTTTAGTTCATGTATTGGCACATGCGCGATTTTTGGGACAAGTTGCAGCTCCAGTCCCAAGGGACCGATGCATTACCAACATCACCATTGACTCGATCCCACTCGGCAGTAAACCAGAGACAGAACATTTTATTCCACCAGTTAGGCTCTCTCTCTCTCTCTCTCTCTCTCTCTCTCTCTCTCTCTCTCTCTCTCTCTCTCTCTCTCTCTCTCTCTCTCTCCATGTCATCTGCCCAATCCATCAGCACAGACTGCACTGGGTGATAGAGTCGGGCTGTCACCAGCAGATTCAGTGCGCCCTCTCTACTCCCCGCCTATCCTCGAAACCCACCAATTTTTTTTAAATCCGGCTCCCGCCGGTTAGTGTAATTTGGAACAAAAATAACATACTCCAATTGCAAATACAATTAAGGTCAATGTCACACACATAAACCTAACACTGATTAATGTGCACTTTCTTTAACATACAATTCAAAACCACTTAAACCGTACGTACAATGCAATTTTTTTCCACCCCCCCCCCCATCCGCACAGCATCAAACGCCTCATCGTGGCATACAAACAATATTTATTCTAATATCTAAATTAGCGTCGTTTATCATCCCCGCGACATTGCCCCCAGGACCAGCGTACCAATGAGAACAATTCACAACATCGCCGCCAAGGAACCGGGCAAACACCATGGCCCTCCCCCGCACCCTAGCACCGCCGGCCTTTAATCTAGCTAATCTTAGCCACAAATCACCGTTGCCGTCAGTCCATTCCTATCCCATTTACTTATGAACTTGCCCAAATACTTGTTTTTTCAATTGCCAATTATTCGTTCCTATTCGGCCATGATTTACAATTGCCTCTATCGCCACTTCCTTCTACACATGTTTTGTCCTGGTAACTGATTTAATTTTATTTGTACAAAATATTGGTTTTTTAAACTATTAGGATTATGCAATTAACTACTGACGGCGCAGAAGGTATCCAATAATACCGTGCTAACGTAACAAAATCATGCCGAAGAACTCAGTTTGCTTTTAAATCTGAACCAAAAATATGCTCCCATATTGGCTTAACTTCGCAACACATTCATAGAAAAAAATGTTGCAATTATCTATTTCAAACATTTAAGGCAGCAACGGGCTGCCAACTACACCCTCTCGTACAAAGGGAATTTTCTCGTCCGGAAATATATCCTATTAAGCACTCTAATTGAAGTGATTGTAATTCGTTGAACGTATGCAAGCATTTGTATGGTAATTTCATAAATGGAGGTCCATGTTTAAATTATATAACCTTCTCCACCCACTTGTATTTGAGCGGTAGGAAGTCACTTTTCTATAAGCTTATCGAAAAGTGGTCTACATTTTACACTTGTTATTTCAAGCTAACAGTTTTTACTAATGGAATATTCTGAATACATTCTTTTCATCCTGGTTTAAGAGAATTCGTTCGTATATACGTATCATATTTTACCAACTTGCTGGATCGCGCTTACTAGGCCTTGATATCTAAGCAAACATATTGTTACCTGGGGATAAGCTGATTTCAGTTGTTCTAAATTCAAAACTGCCCATTGTGCGCCGAACGAAATATCGGTCGATGATATCGTATTCCCACCGCTATATCATTTGTTGTATGCAAACGAATTCTTTGTTTTTTTTAACTTCGTCATTAAACGCAATAATAATTGTTTACGAAGCTTGTATGGCGCTATCTACGGATGCATATATCAATGTCTGGAAGCGTTATAATAATATCCTTTATAAACTCGGTATTTTAAGTCGGTGACGTACGTTATAGCACGGTCACGCGCAGGAGATCGTTGAGTCCGCAAATAACCGATACGAAGCTTGAAGTATCGACACCAAATGCGCCTCAGGCTTTTTGATCATCGCTAATAATCCTTCAGTTTGAAGGCGCTTTAATAGTTTGAACAATTCAAGTGGCGTTTAATAACCAACCGTCTTGTATTCCCTGACACAGGATACTTCGTGCCACTTTGGAGGCCTGCCGCGCCATATAAAACGATTATGAGCGATTCCATTTGTTTCAAGGTCTGCCATTAGGTATTTTAACAAGCAAGTGCGATAAACACTATTTGAGAAAAATATAATAAAAGAATTTTGTGATGGCAACTCTGCCTTTGATGGTTAAACTACGCTGAGACCAGCTGTTGATCGTGTTTTTAAGCTTTGTTAATTACAGGTTGCAATATTGTCGTCAAAGCACCTGTTTCTGTCGCACTGTTTAACCAACACTCCTAAAAATTTTGAGTTTGGATACAGCCTTCAATATTTCGGACTGCCGCTTTTTCTGTCTCTTATCCAAGGCCCAGCCCACATTAACTTCGTTTTACTTTCGTTACACGCAACCCGGAGCATTACCAAATTCTTCAATCATTTCAAAAAACTCTGCACTAGAGATTCTCATCCATCAGAAACAGGGTTAGGTCGTCGCCCATATTGCTCAATCTTGACTTCAACACTGCTTATTTCTATAACCATGGATATTTCTTTGTTTTTTCTTATCTAATGGCAGCAATTCGGCGCCGCCAAATTGAAATAACATCCCCTTAGCGGTGATCCTTGAAAGGTTGCAACGAGGTAGAGGGAAAACGCATTCTGAAGTGGTATTCCGTTGTTCTTAATAGACAGCTGGGTTCCAGAATACAAAAGCCTTTCACCCAGGAGCCAAAAATTGGGACCTAAAATTAAAGGAATTCAAGCGTGAACCATAAGAACTCATGTTCCAGGGAAATCGAACGCATTTTTAAATCTATAGCCAATAACAACCCTGGTAATTCGTCCATATTCAGTAAGAAATGATATCTGCAATAAGTCTTAATTTTCCCAATGTACCTCCCTTTTAATAAAACCGGTTTGACTTTCAAATGTACTAGTTTACTAATAACTCCTGCTAATCTATTCGCTATCACCTTTGCAAGTATTTTATAAACGCACGTCCAACAACAAATCGTCGCTTGTTTTTCAACATTCTCGTGAATCAACCTTTCTTAGGAATCGAGTTAAGAATGAATAAGAATGATGAAAACCCCACCAGCTGGTGCAGCCCCACCGGTATCAGGTGGCAGCACCTGAGACGGCTAGCCACCTCTGGTCTCGTCGGTTCGAAATCGGTGTGGACCACAGGTGTCGATTTATATACGTTTCAGGTGGCCCTCTGCACCTTCATACCCAGTGTCGGATCTCTGGCCGTTTTCTGGTCCGGTATTTTGCTCTCTTCAGTGAATTACTCCCGTTTCGGCCTCAGCCTTTCGGTTCAGCGAACCTGCCGAGGTAAACACACCAGTTGAGAATGCAAATTCTTTGTCACAAATGAGTTATATTGGTGAACCCAGAATAGTAATATTCTGGACTACAGAATATAAAGGTATATTTAAGGCGTGGTAGTACGTGGTACTTCTTACTTGATTATGTATTATATTTAATAATCTAGGTAATTCTAGAGTCCAGAATATAACCTCAAGTTGTGCACAAAGTTTTGCACCTCCACGGGGAATGCGGCGGCAGCACGACCCGGGGATAAGCTTGACCCGAGGGCTGAGGGCGAAACTGAGGGTAACTTCATTGAAGAGAGCAAAGACCTGACAAGAAGCGGCAGAATCCACGCTGTCATACCTATGTTTAGTCCTGGGTCCCCCAAAGATGGTTTCGGCTCCTCAAATGTTTTCTGCCAATGGCGGATCCCAAATGAGCGCAAAGGAGCCAAAAGGCCTCTTTGGATCTGCCCTTGCCGCCTTAAATCAACACAAAATGAAGGAATCTGTAATTCAAAAACCTAAGAAATCCCTACGAAAGAAAGTTTGATTAATTCACCCAATTATAAATATAAAAATCAGAAAAAGTTTATCTTTTTGTTTGATAGTTTGGGTGATATTGCCGCAAAAACATTTTCTGCCGTTCTGGGTTCTTCCTTGTTTCTGGCCCTTAAACCAGGCATCTGACACATATGCCCTAGAACTGTCACGGTCAGAAAATTGATAGGGGGACAGGGGGACAGAAAATTAAGAGGGCATTCTGAAGTCAATTCTTTCTATGCAACGCCCATAGGACGTAATGTTAAAAGTAATACAAAAATGGGGGACACGTCCAATTTTTTGACTAGGAAAACTCAGGTGAATTCACCAGTTTACGTCCAGTGCCCCCACCTCCAAAGAAGATTGAAAGAAGAAGACCACAGCCACGCTGGTTGACTGAGCAATGTGACAATCTTAACTTAATTAAGACGAGCTATCTTACGGTGCATTTGTTGGATCCATCTAACTATTTGAGCCGAGTTGGGGGGGGGGGTCGTCCCCTGAGGGACGACATTTTACACTAGATATAATGCGTTTCTGTTGACGACCCTGACCCCTCCCCCTTCGGTCAACAACAATATGGCTGAGGAGCGAAATATGATTCTACCACCGACGTCCCCCTTGATGAAAATCCTGGCAACGTGCCTGCGCTGAACCATATGCCTAAGCAGCATTTTTTTATCGAATCGCTCCACCAGTGATAATTCCTTAGCCGAGGCCCTGGAACTGGGGTCAGAGAACAACCACAGGAAGTAGCTGGGCTACGACGCACCGTAAAGAGCTCCAATCGATTGGGTCACCACGGCCAACTTCCCGACCGGAAGTCGCCAGCTCCGGGACTGGAAGTCATCGCGCCTGGAGTCGTTTCTCCGCAGCACTTAAAGCCCCCTGCTCGTGAGGTGACGGCGGTGCTTGAGCCGGCTGAGCCGTCCGACTTCCGGCAGGAAGTGAGACACGTCGTGAGACCCATGCTCATTGATCAAACTGGCACGGTTTGTCTGCCGGCAGCGACTCGGCAGCGACTCGGCAGCGTCTCGGCAGCGACTCGGCAGCGGCTCGGCAGCGGCTCGGCAGCGACTCGGCAGCGGCTCGGCAGCTGACGGCGGCGGCTCAGCAGCTCAGCAGCGGCTCGGCAGCTGACGGCAGCGGCTCGGCAGCGGCTCAGCGGCTGACGGCAGCTGATGGCGCCGTGATTCGGTGCCGGAAGCCGCGCCGCTGAGCCTGATCGAGTGTGCCGGAAGTCGCCACACGCGCCGGAAACGGCAGGGACGGCCCGGGTACCAGACGAGTGCCGTTCAGAGCACGGGGAGACTTAGTGGCAGCAGCGGGAGAAGTCAGGAGACATGTGAGGCATGTTTTGACCGGTTTGGATGACTATGAATGAATGAGCTGTATTCACCGGTTTTGAAGACTACGAACGAATGAGCTTTGTTTACCGGTTTGAAAGACTATGAATGAATGAGCAACACGTCACGTCACGTCGTCACACATACGCACACAATAGTCAGGGAAAAGTAATCACTTAATTGCACAATACACGTAACATACCATTCCAGAGGCGCCGGAGCTCACCATTTAAGTCACATTATGTTCGTTCAATGATTCCATAATCTACGTTAACTTCGGAGATATAAAAAAGCTCGCGACCTTTCTCTTCTTTACTATCGTCCGCCTCTGAGCAGAGCACGCTCTGTAACATCAATACCGGTGAAACGCATGAATGACCTGCATCGATCTCCGTCAGCAAGCTATTGTGTGCCTCGCCGGTCAATAAGACTTCAGATCAGCACGCTGCGAGCGAGAGCGAAGACGCGTGCAGATCCGACATTTCCGTTCCTCTCCGCTGGCTCTATTCCGCTCAGCGGAGCCTTCTCAAGGGTCGGAGCTTCTGGCTTCGACCGTAACAGAGCTCTTCAGAGCTACCTCAGGGATTATTAGCGGTAGCGAAGTGCGCAGAAGTGGGACGCCAATCTACTCTATACAAATTATATCATCCGCAACCCCGCAACCATTTCGAGACAATCATCTCATGCGATCTGTACCTAACTACCTACCATTACCATCAAACTTCCGGAAATAGTGCAATTAAAAACAGGGAAATTAGTGACAAGTAATTATATTTATTGGAGTCACTTTTATCTATATAATTAAACCATTGAAGTTTTATTCTCAATTAGCTTAAAAATATCAATTTTCTTGCTTTTGTAAAACTACAACACTAATAAGTTGTTCTAAGAGAAGATCGGCCTGTTGAAGAAGGTGGCCAACATGAGGGGAGCCTGGTGGCGGAGACGGTCAAGATGATGAAGTGTCGGTTGTCAGAGGCGGCCAAGGCGGGGGAGAGCCTGGTGGAGGCGGCCAAGATGGGAGAGAAAGTGGTGGTGGAGGCGGCCAAGGTGGTAGAGAACCGGTTGTCGGAGGCGGCCAAGATAGTGGACAACCGGTTGTGGGAGATGGCCAAGATGGGGGAGAACCAGATGTTGGAGGCGACCAAGATGGGGAGAACCGATTCTGGCTCAGGTTCCTCAAGTGCTGGTGCTTGATCCTGATAGGAAGGCTTGAATTTGGGAGTCAGGCATGGGAAGCAGCTCAGGTGCTCAAAATCTTCGACACAAAAGCAGATCAGTTATCAGCAAGCGAGACGACTTATGCAGGGGCGGCGCTGTGCCCCGGAGACTAGGTAGGCAAGGCAACATTATCATGCAAACATCGATAATCATAATACTTGACATCTCATATCGATACAAATTAATCATATAGGCGCATCGATAATACTTCATAATATAGGTGGCTAGAAGCTGCAGCTTCCAACAGGCACGTAGCCAAGGGGGCGGCGGAGGCGGCCGCCCCCCCCCCCTGGAGGCCTGGCGGGACTTAGATCCATGATCCGGCGCTTCGCGCGGTATCATGGATCTAAGTCCTCGCGATGCGTGGTCTTTGACTGTCTTAAGAGCATTTCGGTGGTTCTTTAGGGCTATCAGGGCCCTCTCTGAAAGAGAGGGCAAATATGTTCGGGGAAATATGTTCTTATATTGAACAACTCATTTAATGTGTTCTAATAATCCAAGTTTAATATTTTTATGTGTTTTCACTGCTATACATGGTGCGTACGGAACCAGCGGCAAGCTCTTCAATTGTATCGCTGCCTTCTTGACCGGACGTAACGCAAAACATGATCCGGGTCTACCAGATCACTCAGAGGCGTCGATCTAGACCCGGCGAACTTCGCCGCTTCAGAAAACAGGCACACCAGAGGTCACCAGTGGAAGCTGGCCAAGCCAAGAGTGGTGTCCAGGATCCGCCGGCACACCTTCGTCGTCAGGGCAGTCAACGACTGGAACAGTCTCCCACGCCGAGGGGCCGGTGGTGAGCGCGACGTCCGTCTGCCAGTTCAAGTCGCGCCTCGACAAGCACTGGGCTGACCTACACTACGTCATCCCAAACTGACGCACAGTACACCACGTTCATCTAGCTAGACGAGACCGGGGTCTTCAGATCTTGTGGCCTACTCTAAATACCCGATCAATATATGGTATGATATGGTATTATCCCAATTGTTTCGAATCCCTGATATTTCCCGCGATCAGCCCTGCATTCCTCTGGCTCCTTTGTCCGACGCATATCGGAAGGTCTACCTAAACTCTGTCCGTATGAGGCGAAGACAAGAATGGCCTGCATCATGTCGTGGAGTGAGAGCTAAATAGTGAAAAGCAAAAGAGCAAAAGAGCAAAAGAGCAAAAGAGCAAAAGAGCAAAAGAGCAAAAGAGCAAAAGAGCGAAAGAGCGAAAGAGCGAAGGAGCGAAAGAGCAAAATAACAAAAGAGTGAAAGAGCGAAGAGCGAAAGAGCGAAAGAGCGAAAGAGCAAAGAGTGAAAGAGAGAAAAAGTGAAAGAGCTAAAGAGCGAAAGGGCGAAAGTGCAAAAGAGCAAAAGAGCAAAAGAGTAAAAGAGCAAAAGAGCAGAAGAGCGAAAAGAGCGAAAGAGCGAAAGAGCGAAGCAGTAAAAGAGCAAAAGAGCGAAAGAGCGAAAGAGCGAAAGAGCGAAAGAGCGAAAGAGCGAAAGAGCGAAAGAGCGACAGAGCGAAAGAGCGAAGAGGAAAGAGCGAAAGGGAAAGAGCGAAAGAGCAAAAGAGCGAAAGAGCGAGAGCGAAGAGCAAAAGAGCGAAGAGCGAAAGAGCGAAAGAGCGAGAGAGCGAAAGAGCGGAGAGACAGAGAGCCAGAGGCAGAAGAGCAGAGAATCAGAAAGTCAGAAAGCAGAAGCCGAAAGGCCGAAAGCAGAAAGCAGAAAGCCAGAAAGCCAGAAAGCCAGAAAGCCAGAAAGCCAGAAAGCCAGAAAGCCAGAAAGTCAGAAAGTAAGAAAGTCAGAAAGTCAGAAAATCAGAAAGCTAGAAAGCCAGAAAGCCAGAAAGCCAGAAAGCCAGAAAGCCAGAAAGCCAGAAAGCCAGAAAGACAGAAAGACAGAAAGTCAGAAAGTCAGAAAGCCAGAAAGCTAGAGAGCCAAAGAGTCAGGGAGCTAGAAAGCGAGAGAGCAAGAGAGCGAAGAGCTAGAGAGCGATGCAGCTAATGAGTGAGAGGGCGAAAAAGCGATATAGAGAGATAACAGAAGCGCTCACACCGCTCACTGTCGGCTGCGAGAGTTTGAGCTGGAGAGAGAGGGAGGGACCGGGAGAGAGCGGGAGAGAGCGGGAGAGAGCGGGAGAGAGCGGGAGAGAGCGGGAGAGAGCGGGAGAGCGGGAGGTAGCGGCGGATGATGAGGAGGCGGAGTAGAGAGAGAGAGAGAGAGAGAGGAGAGAGGGAGAGCGCGTGGCAGCCGACTGAGCGCGACGAGCGGCGCGATCCGATTCAGCAGCATTCGACGAAGGTCGCCGTGTCGGGGCGCTGATACCCAGCGCGGAGGAGAAAGGGGCCGGACGCATCGGGACAAACCGGAAACATACCGGGATAGACACCGGGATACATGTGGGGCGGCTGATACAAGCGCGGAAGGAGAAGGGGCCGGACGCATCGGGACAACCGGGACATCGGACAGACACCGGGATGAGCATGTCGGGGCGGCTGATACCAGCGCGTCGGGAGGGGCCGGACGCATCGGATACAACCGGGACATACCGGGACAGACACGGGGCAAGGAGTCGGGCAAACCGAGCATATCCGAGACATGAAGTTGGACAACTTGAGGTGTACCAGGATACGTACGGGAATTAGCAGGAGAATACCGGGGCATGTGCTGAGACAAGGGGACAGAGGACGGAATGGAGCGAGACAATACAGCCGCAGAACGATGCTGATTAGATCAACTTGACGAGACTGGAGGAGCGCAGACGGAGAGATGAGAGGAGGGCCACCGTCGACTAGAAACTCAGATAGATGAGCAGCCCTGGTCCGTCGTTACAGGATAGATGAGGATCCCTGCTTCGTCGTTACATGATAGATGAGGAGGCCCTGCTTCGTCGCTACAGGATAGGATGAGGAGCCTGTCTCGTCGTTACAGGGATAGATGAGTGCACACGCACACTCGCACTCCCGTCGTTACAGGAATGATGAGGAGACCCTGCTCGTCGTTACAGATAGATGATCAATCCTGACTCCGTCGTTACAAAGGGATAGATGAGAGAGCTGCTCCGTCGTTACAGGATAGATGAGGAGCCCTGCTCCGTCGTTACAGGATAGATGAGGAGCCCTGCTCCGTCGTTACAGGATAGATGAGGCAGCCCTGCTCCGTCGTTACAGGATAGATGACCAGCCCTGCTCCGTCGTTACAGGATAGATGAGCAGCCCTGCTCTGTCGTTACAGGATAGATGAGCAACCCTGCTCTGTCGTTACAGGATAGATGAGCAGCCCTGCTCCGTCGTTACAGGATAGATGACGTCACAGGCTGATATGACGTCACACGTCACCGCCTCCGGCCGCCATCGCTTCTCATAATTCGGGCTGGCTAGGAACAGTCAGTAGAAACAAAGGAGCCAGTGCAATACCACTAAACCAAAACATTGCTTAGGTATCGTGCTTTCCCGATCTCTCAATTCAAAAATACTCAGGCATTCGTACATTTGATAAAAATAACATCATTCAGCAACCCCTAATATGTCGGTATTCGACAACCATCTTAATATATTTTGTCTTTACCTTCTGTCTGAGTGGCCCAGTGGGTTTCAGGGAGAACGCGTCTGCTCAAATAAGGCCCTAGTCACATGTAATAAACTCCCAATTCAGGCACGCACTGTCAATCAACTTTATCTTTCGTCTCCAGGCCTGCGAAAGGAACAGAACTGTTCCATTTGTAAAACAATTTCATTGCTATGCTGGAACCCTTTGACGTCTGCTACGGACAAGTAAAACGCCCACTCTCCTGATGTGAAAACGCCTTGCCGTGACCCTGATTTCATCGAATAGAAGTTCCGTCGACAATGGAAGGCATAAGTTTGGAAACCCGCCCGTTGCCTATTTCCTGCGAGAAATAGGCGATAGCTATCACTTCAGAGTGATATATTGTGGACTCGGTTCAGGGAAAGGAGCGTTGGTCATGAAATCTTTAAGCTAGAAACTTTCGATTCCCGCAGATTCAAACGAAATGTAGATATATTATTAAACCGAACAGTTTGGCACCAATGTTGCCAATAAGTCACAAAGAGGCAGTTCTAGGGATTAAGAGTGAACTTCTTAGGGAAAAGTTAAATTGGTAAAGGCCAGGTACAGTCAGATTTCAAATTGATCCACTCTAAGGATTTTAATCCCAGAATCGGAATCCCGGGATTGTATCAATCCCGAATCCCGGGATCGAGCTGGTCGGGATGCCGAAATCCCGATTTACCAAAACACAATTTTGGGGTCCCGAAAGCTGGCGTCGCAGGTCACTACTCGCTAAGGCAACGTGGAGACAGAAACATGCAAGATGGTACACAGCTTGTTTGTTGTGCTAACTGCTAGAGCGGTTAATTATGTTTAAAGGCGCATTGCACATGCACAAGGCGATGATCGACACCACCGGGGATAAGAATGAGGATATGATCAGTGACAGGACATCCGACGTCCTGCAGGATATGGTTCGCTGTCTCAACATCGTCAAACTGTTTTGCTGAAACACTGTGTCGCAGGGACACCGGGCTCCTGGAAGCAGAAGCCGCTGTGAAACTAATGCTCAGCGTCCGGAAAAAGGAAGGCAGTCAGACGGCCAAACATTCTGCGATGTTTTGACGCTGAGAATGCGGCAGCGTCAGCCGAAGGCGGCTGTACTTCTAAAGGCGATACAAGAGGATGTGTTTCCCAGGACCACGAGACAGAGTGGGAGACCACGGTCCCGAAAGCCACTCACAAGAAGGTACGGACCTATATTACCTATATTACCTATATAGTCAATTATAGAACGGATGGGTGAAGACTTGAAGAGGCTGTTGGTGCTGAGTCAGCACCAGCTGACGCTGTGTCTGAAGGTGCAACAGTGACGTCGAGCCTGAGGCTGCGCCAGAGCAGAGCCTGCAGCAGCAGCTGCAACAAGCGCTGGAGACCGCTGCTTAACAAGTCGCGTCCCTGACGTGCCAGGATGGTTCGTAAGACATCAGCTGTCAAAGGTGGTGAAGAAAGGGCTAGAAAACCTTTCCATTTCAGGTAAAGACCAAATGACTACAATGACCTGCACATGGCTCAAAGGCATATGATGTCCCTCCGCCACCCGGTGTGTCGCGACAGTGTCGCGACAAGCGTAGAATCACAGCGTGTCCTTTCAACTGTAGGTAACATTGTTGCGAAGTTGCGCTCCCACCGAAGCGGAAGCGCCTTTGGGTGATGACTGTCACGTTTTGTGTTTCCTGAAATGACACTATAGGGGAGAGTGCCCATATTGCGCCCCCTTAAGCGAAAACACGTCTTGTGCTTAGCATAACGTTGTATGAATATAAATGCAGCTTCAGTACGCGATCCGCACATTTTTCTAACTAAATAACTCATCAATTTAACAATCGGATCACTTGTATGGGAGGCTGTAGGATTTTTCCGCAGACCATTGCAAAAGGCCATATAGGCACAGGCTGCCCTAATAGCACCAATACCGGGCGCATTTAGGTGACCTACTCTTTCGCAATGGATTTTAACATTGTTGTTTGGATTTTGCGCAAATATACGAAATGAAACCGTTCAGTTTTCGCATTGCGTGTGTAAGTTATGTTTGGGAACGAGTTCCCGTACCTATATTTTTGCGAGAAAAAAGTTGTTTAAGTCTCACATGGTCAAATACCATGAGGTTATTTACCACCGGTACAAATACCACGGGTGCCTTAAATGCGCCATGGGAGTAAAGTGTTTATAGTGCCCTGGGCGCAATCATGTATGGGCGCGGATTTATAAATTCACTAGAGATGGGAAAACAGCAAATATGGTCGACATGGTTTAGTTTTGGGAATCTGGCTTTATGTTTTAGTTACTGCCTGCTAATCTAATTCACCAACTTCGCTTCTTCCTCTTATTTGCGTGTCATGCATGTTCAGATAAGCACATTGTCGAAAAATTGACTTCTGACAGCTGGACTGACCTTTGCTTGGCGACAGCAGACCGGAAAATAATGAGTTAGTGATGGGGATTAATAATATGCACAACAAAATTATATAGAGCTAATATTTTTCGAGATATTGACATTGGCGGATTTAGGAAACCTGGCGCAGTTTGGGCACTCTCCCCTACTCGTAAGTAAAAGCTTGGAAATGTGTTCGAGCTAGGAAAGAGTTCGAGCTTGGAAATGTGAACGAGCTAGATAAATGATAGAGCTTAGAAATATGTTCGAGCTACGAACGTATTAGTGTTTGGAAAGATGTTCTAGCTAGTTTTTGTTGACCATTTTAGTGGAGACTTGATCGTACCATAGTAGTCTGTTGTTGTTGTTGTTGTTGTTGTTGTTATATTTCGATAATGGACTATGTTGCTGTTTGGTAGGTGGCACAAAAGCAAAACCTTAATATCGGGCGCCTCTTCCACAGTACAATAACACATTTTGTGCGCACCGCCATCCCGACACCCCCGCCCACCAGTCCGGTCCGTCAGTGTCGGACTGTTGTCTGATGATGACTGCGGTCAGGTCACGTCGTCTGGTCAGAGCTATTGGGTGCGAACCCAAGCCCACAGCCGACCCATGAAACACAAGCCGCCCATATATGACATAATATTGTTTAGCCTATTGGGGCCCTTCGATAAGGCAGATTTTTTCACTAATTCGCAACCCAATTACCAGCATAGATATGTTTCTATTGTACATATGTAGGCACCTGTTGTGTTGCTGCTGATTGAACTATCGATCATTTGCCGGTCACATTATATACTTGGGATCGACCTGGATCAGACATGGTAAAATCTTACTGGCCCTATTAACTTACCAACATTTATTTGTTGTCAAATATAATTGCATGTCTATTGTTTGACCTGAGTGTTCTTATCATTTTACTGTTAATCTTCTGGTATTGATGTAAAAAATAACTTTACAGACTGATTCCAAAATTAACCTACCCATGCCCGCGCCAATACCAATTGAAAAGTAAAAAAATGCATACCCAACCCAGACATTTGGAAGAATTGAGTGGGCACCCATGGGTGCGCCCAGCCCATGATAGTCCCTGGTCTGGGTGTTATTAACAATCAGGCATTGTTGATCGAGTAAAACATCAGGTATTGCATCTTCCAGTACGTGTTTTGTTCTAAATAGGCCACGAATATTGACAATGAGTAGACCTGTACGAATATGAATTCGGCTTTGGCGCACAACGCCTAAACACGAACGGCGCAGGAGGACGCAATAACTCGATTGGGTATGAGTGCATCAGTTTTGAATAATCCTCGTAATACATACAACAATACTTGCATTTTTGCAATTTTTGTGCATTTTTGTGAAAGGTGAAAAGACACAAATGCGTCTAATCTGTATTCTCCGGAATCAGGTCACCGAATACAAATCTGACGCCCAACCGACGTGATCGGCTTTCTCTGCACCCAGGGCAAATATTTTTCTGCGAGTGGCCTAATTTCAAAATGCTTTCAACTTGATGGCTTTCAATAGTGCAGCTCCATTGTGCTCAACATCATTATCTCCGACCGCTGTATTTGCATATTTCCGTCAAATATGAATTTCCATTCTGCGTCAGCCGTCAGCAGAGAACGAAGTGACAAATCTACACTTTTCTCTGACAGCTCTACTCGCATCGCGAGCCACCGGCGAGCCCTGGCCACCACTGTCCGTCATCTCCACTCCCTCTTATTCGCCTGGGCGTTCCTGTTATCGGTCCGCGTATCGGTCGGACGCTACCTAATTGTTCGGGGTCGGATGTGGAGCTGTTTTGGCCTGCTCGGAGAAGGCCAGAGCCTCCTCCCGTCCCTCCCTGCCCCGCCCACCGCCGCTGTCCCGGCCGCGCCTGGCCCGTTCGGCAATGACACTGTTGCTTAACGCGGCAGCCGGCGGAATTAGTGATGAGCTGCGCGGCCGCCACCGTGCAACTGGATATCCCACGGTGACCGAGCAGCGGCGGGTCGGGGGGGGGGGCACAGTGGTCAGGGTCGCCAGCGGGAGACAGGGGGTCACCGGCGGGTCACACTGCTCCGGGCCGCTGCCGCCGAGGTCCAGAGAGAGAGACAGAGAGAGAGAGAGAGAAAGAAAGAGAGAGAGAGGGCCTGGGGCGGAGGCAGAGAGGCAGAGATGGTGGCAGGTGACTGCGACAGCGAGCGGCAGCCAGAGCAGCAATGGATCGATCGTCTGACGGCGGGCTGGAGACCAGCAGGCTCGCTCGACCGAGAGACTCAGTGGCGGCCCAAGGTATTTTTAGATGGGGGCAATAAACCCAGGGGCGGCCAAATGCCCACCCCCCAAAAAAATGAAATGCTGTATCTTTGGAATAAGGCCACTATATTTTGCGAGGCCTCTAAATGTTTGCAAAAAAAGAGGAAAAGAAAATGTCGGACCATGTTTAAGCCTCAGGCCTTACGAGGGCCCCCTCAGGTCTACCGAGGGTCCTCAGGCCGACTGAGGACCTTCTGTCGCTCTTAGAGGGCCCCTCAGGCTGGCTGGGCCTCGGTCATTTTTTCGGTAAAAAGTCAAACTAACACTTCTTAACAATTGATGGGGACTAAATCATGTGTTTGCTTCCTCTCCAAATTCTTGGTGGGGGACAGCTTCCCCTGTTCCCCTCTTTCGCCGCCCCTGGAGAAACCCCCTCTCTCCTTCTCCCTCCCTCTCTCACTCGCACACCATGCTGCCTCGCTGATGCCACACTGAATGAGAAACATCTGAGGCGACACAATGCGCCTGACGGGGTCCGACAGTAGCGGAACGAAACTATGAGGGCAATTACTTCTTTTTTCTTTCTTTTAAAGGGACTGTCCCACCTTAACATAAGATTTGAGTTGATGTAGCCATTTTGCGTGCTTGGCATTTAAATTATGTATGGTATAAGTTAAAACAACCACTGAGGTCAATCACAGAGAATTCCGGTTTGAATTTTGGCAATCTGTAACATTCGCCACGCCCCCAAATTGAGTTTGATGGTGGGCCGGTGAGCCGATGTCGTAGTCCCCTTTTGCTAAATGTTGATTGCCGGTCGACTTGTTTTACCTTTGGCCATACATTAGCCATACACTAGTCCTACTTATAACAGCGTGAAGGGTTTCTTTTTTTCACAAAAATTCCTTCATATGACGTCATCAGCCCATATAATAAAACTGATTTTTTTTATTAAATTGAGCACTGTTCGTGAGAAACAAATGTCATAATTGTGTTCAGCAGCATTCACTTCATATTTTGCACCACAAACGACTACATTTGACGCATTTTTTGAAGGTGGGACAGTCCCTTTAATAGCTTCTTATTCCGACTTAGGTACACCTAAATACAGCCAGCTTAATCGCGACTCCGGGCGGCGTTGGTTTCACTGACATGGGAACAAAGACAAGACAAGAAGCCTGCGGCATTTGAACGCTCGATTCTGCCGCGTTATAATTGGGAACAGGACAGAACGCCTGAACCAAGGCCTTCAGAAGCTCAGGTTTGGTCAGTGTGTCTGGGACGGGTCGTAGGAACATCAGAGGTTTCAGGTTAGGCAATGGGCAGTACATCTGACCCGGGCCCTAGGGCCTCCCTCCGTGGCAGCGGACATACACACACACACACACACACCACACACACGCACGCACAAACGCACGCGCGCACGCACGCACAAGGAGCGGAGATCGATGCGGTCATGAGATGACGCTGCAGAGATGTCGGCCGCGCGGCCGCTACAGACCACCGAGAGAAGGACACGACATCGATCACAACATCATGTCGATGTGCCACCACCGACACACGTGTTCCTCCTGCTGACATGGTGGTGACACACGTGCTCCTCCCGCTGACATGGTGACACGTGTCGGTAGTCTTCATCTGACACCGCTACAAGTGTCAGCCCTCCTTAGATGACACGTGTCTGTCGTCCTCAGATGACACGGTGACACGTGTCTGTATGGGTCCTCAGATGACACAGTGACACGCATCTCCCTTTCTCAGCTGACACAAGGCACAATGCTCGCAATGGACACAATGAACACAATGGACTCAGACACACGTTCGCGCTGCTCCAGCACGCCAGAGCTGAGGTGCCACTCCACCGAATCGCAGTGGCGGAGCGGTGACGGTGTGCTCAGATGGTGGGTGTTTCCGCAGCTACCGTTACGGCTCGTATTGGTGATGGACAGCCGGCTGGCCGCGAGATGGCTCCTCTTTCTCCGACCCTCCCCCTCAGCCTCCGGCCCCCTCCCCACCTCAGATCGGCATTGGGCGGCGTCATTACTGGAGCCGGTCGGGCGGAATGGACGCCGCCACCCCCACTGCCGGCCGGGAGCTGGGGAGGACCACGCCGACAGCTGCTGCAGAGAGCTGGGGAGACCCAGCCGACAGCTGCTGCAGAGAGCTGGGAGAGACCCATCGACAGCTGCTGCAGAGAGCTGGAGAGACCGCAACCGACAGCTGCCTGGCAGAGAGCTGGAGAGACCAGCCGACAGCTGCTGCAGAGAGCTGGAAGTACCCACCGACAGCTGCTGCAGAGAGCTGGAGAGACCGCCGACAGCTGGCTGCAGAGAGCTGGAGGAGACCCGCGGACAGCTGCTGCAGAGAGCTGGAGAGAACCACGCGACAGCTTGCTTGCTAGAGGCTGGAGAGAACCGCGACAGCTTCTGCAAAAAGAGTTTGGGAATACCCACCGCCAGCTGCTGCAGAGAGCTGGGGAGACCCACCGACAGCTGCTGCAGAGAGCTGGAGAGACCCGCCGACAGCTGCTGCAGAGAGCTGGAGAGACCCGCCGACAGCTGCTGCAGAGAGCTGGGGAGACCAGCCGTCAGCTGCTGCAGAGAGCTGGGAATAACCACCGTCAGCTGCTGCAGAGAGCTGGGGAGGACCACCGACAGCTGCTGCAGAGAGCTGGAGAGACCCGCCGACAGCTGCTGCAGAGAGCTGGGAGAGACCCACCGACAGCTGCTGCAGAGAGCTGGGGAGACCCACCGACAGCTGCTGTAGAGAGCTGGGGAGGACTGGGAAAGCTCAAGCCAGGCTGAGCTGCAGAGCAGGGGAACTACTGAAGATTCCAGCTGAGGAGAGCAACCGAGAGCCACAAGTCTAGGAAGGACCTGTAGCTTTCGGTAGCTAGATAGGCTGAAAGCTGCATAGAGCTGGGAAGAGCTGCAAAGCGCAGGAAGAGGTGCATATAGCTGTGGAGAGCTCGGGGAGTGAAATATAAAGCTGCAGAGCTGGAGAGAGCTGCAGAGAGCTGTAAAGAGCTCAGAGAGCTGGCACTGGCAGACTGGGGAGAGAGCCCGAAGGCTTGCGTAACTACAAAGTGAATACGAATTCTGTTTAATGATAAAACATGGGTATTAGGGAAGGAGTAGTTGAGATAAGAAGTATGTACATCTCTAAGAGCGCACGACAATAACTAAAGGCGTCGTGTAAACCATCGGCCGATTGCCAGCCGTTCACTAACGGACGGAGCGAACACTATCAAGCAATCAAAGAGTCCAATCGGCAATGTTTCGAAAAGAAGCATGACTTACCATTGAACGCTTACGAACACCGATACCGATGGAAGCCGTTTCGGCTAATGTCTGTGAGTGTTTCTGTCGTGTGATCCGACATCGTGTCGATCAGGTTAGCGTTCCGCTCAACAGCTCAGTGACAGGCCACCAACCGGTCGGTCGACTTGTTTACAGAGGACGACAGCGCTGGCGATCGAACCGCCTAACGTTTGCTGCGTGGATCGCAATGTGACGTGTAACTCGCAGTGTGACGCAATGTGACGCGATGTGACGCGATGTGACGCGTAGCTCGCAGCAGGGCTGTTGCCGGATGACAATAGTCTTAATTAAGTGCTATATGCTTTTCGAATGCGTCCGGGACAGAACTTAAGTACAAGATGTAAAGGGTATTTGGGGGATTAAAGTGCCATTTTAATGTAAAAGTGTAATGGGTACGCGGTATTAAGGGAGTATTTTTGCCTAACAATATCGGTTATTACCTATATTTGAAGTTCTTATTAGTTATAATACACAACAGTTAAGTTGTTTGGCGATATGACTCAAGCCTCATCGTATCCAATCATAACATCGATAACAACTACAGCAAAATATTGGCATATTTATGCACAGCGTGCTCGGGTGAGCTCGTCGGTCACAAATAAAGGTGGGACTGTCACACAGCCGTGTCGGCAGAAGCAGTGGTCTCCATTTCACATGATGAATGACTGTGTGACAGCGGTTGATTGGCTCCGGCCAAGGTCAGTCATCATGAGAGCAGTGCCAGCCATCAATAGATGACGAATATTCTGATCGAAGTCCCTCCATATTAGGATTGAATAAGTATTCGCCCAGAGCGATAATTCAGATTTGTGTGAGGTTTTTGGTTCGCATGCTGAAATAGAGCCAAGACCAGCCGTGAGCTGGAAAGCGAATATTTCAAGTAAATGAAGACATTGCCAAACGAATTTGCTCCAGTTGAAAATCATATGAAGGGCTGTGCTATGGTTTTTCAAACATATTTTTTTTGTCTGGGGACGCTAACAATACGACAATGACCTTATGCATAGGTCTGTTGAATTGGGCTTCAAATCCAGGAAATTGGAGCTGTTTTGAAAGACTGTGGTGAGATATATCAAATGATTCTGCATTTTTCAGCTTTCATCATCATCATCGTAATGTGTGCAATAATTATCGGGGCTTTGTCTCAATATGAAGCTGAGACGATTTTGGCGCTGTCCCCTAGATGTTATGTGACCTGCAGGTATGCGTGAAACTTCGTATGTGGTTGGTGTGGAAAGCTCCACACCAACTTATTGTAGGAGAGATGCAACTTTGATAATCCAAGGGGCTTTTTGGAGGCCGTGTGGACATTTAGTTAGACTGTTTGCTTTTATACAACAATTCATTTTTGCACCATTAAAGAAACGAGTCGACGAAATTCGAGAAGTCGAAGGAAAAACAATGATATAGACTGTGTGGGTCTTCCAACAGTTCACCATGGGTGTAACTTTAATGCAAAGGGGGTTGTAACTTGTAGCTACAAAACCAATAATTTTGGAATTTAACACTACGTCTATGACGAGATGCGGTACAAATGGGCACTTAACAACTAAGTGCAACCCCAATGATTTTCAAAAAGTTACGCCTCTGCAGTTCACACCAACATTACAAACAATGCTACCTCCAAGCCTGCAGGATATACCTACCTTAATGGTATTCTGCAGAGTGCAGAGCGTGGCTGCTCAGAGCAGGGATTCCCAGCGGTCTTGTACCGTTGTTTATCTTATATTACCACTTATAAAAAAGTATTTCAACGCACGGTCAGCTTATAAAAATGTCTTCTGCGACTAAATAGGAACGCTGGTCTGTTTGCTTCCAAGTCAGGTGAAGTGATGCACTAATTAGATGAGTATCCCGACGACTCGTGATCAAACCTGTACACATCCAGTCAGATATGCACGTGACTAAGAAAAGCTGCCGCTGACGGTACCAGGCATTCCAGAGCATGATGTCAGATCTGACAGAGCTGTGTCATAATGCATGATACAGGTAAGGAAGTAAACACAAGAAAAGCATCAGTTTCCCAGTTGTGAGTCTAAACCAGTGGCGTCACCAGCAGTACAATTTTGAGTGGGGGTGAGGGGTGGAAGACCTCCCATACATCTAGGGCTAATGTTAAAATACTGCGAATCTGGGGGTCCAGATTTCGTCCAGAGCAATCCTGGGGGAGGACCCCAGCCCCTTCCCCGGTGGCGACGTCACTAGAATCAACTACGTCCATCTGGGAGAGACTTGACATGTGATTTTCTGAGCAAATCGCTCGAGTCCAAACCGAGCAACATCTTGTCAAGCAGTTCAACTCCGACAACAAAGTTATTTTCTACTGCATTTCATTTGTCATGCAGCTGTCATCTGGGGCCCAGAGCGGAGCCAGACAGCGTGACGTTCAATTTGCAGTGCTGCTCGCCAGACGTCCAGCGGGATTAACACAGAGTATTTCAGCGGTCACGATGGCAACCTAATCGGTCTTCGGACGATTCGGCACTCTACAGACGTCTTTTCGCTGTTGCTCGGTCGTAGCGAGGCGCCGTAAAGTTTGAGCGCCACGGCCCGGCTCCAACATATGCCCCGAGTTCTGGTGACCAGTCCTGACATATGCTCCCGAGTTCTAGTGACCAGTCCCGACATATGCTCCCGAATTCTAGTGACCGGCCCCGACATATGCTCCCGAGCTCTAGTGACCGGCCCCGACATATGCTCCCGAGTTCTAGTGACCGGCCCCGACATATGCTCCCGAGCTCTAGTGACCGGCTCCAACATATGCTCCCGAGTTCTGGTGACCAGTCCTGACATATGCTCCCGAATTCTAGTGACCGGCCCCGACATATGCTCCCGATTCTGGTGACCGGCCCGCCATATGCTCCGCGAGTTCTAGTGACCGGCCGAACATATGCTCCCGAGTTCTTTGGTGACCGGCCCCGACCATATGTGCCCGAGTTCTGGTTGACGGCCCGACATATGCTCCCGAGTTCTGGTGACCGGCCCCGAGCATATGCTCCCGAGTTCTGGTGACCGCCCCGACATATGCTCCCGAGTTCTAAGTGACCAGTCCTGACATCATGCCCCGAGTTCTGGTGACCGGCCCGACATATGCTCCCGAAGTTCTAGTGACGCGGCCCCCGACTATATCTCCCGAATTCTAAGTGACCGGCCCCGACATATGCTCCCGAGTTCTAGTGACCGGCCCGACATATGCTCCCGCGAGTTCTGGTGACAGAAGCCACGGGCCTACAATCGACATTGTGCTCGGCTGACCGGGGCCGGGGGGGGGGGCGAGTTCGGACGGCGGGCCGTGACAGCCCCGGCCGATATCGGCTGTTTCGCCTAAGTTTGCCCGACTGAAGTCCGCGACAGGCTCGGCAGTTACAGCGGAACCACGGACTCGAGTCGGCAACTAAATCAGAGTGGCGCTCGCTTACATCGCCTGGACACGGAAACATCGGCGAGACGCTTCAGCCATTTCGATCCGGTATGCCAGAGTGCCGCCCAGACAACTGAGTCCGTTGGCGGCCGGGGGCGGCAGAGTTCAGAGTATTCCGTCTGTGGTAGAGCGAGACCGGAGCGGTGCCTTGATCCTCGGCCGCTCCCCTCTCCAGACACATCACAGGGTCGGACCGCGCCGCCGATACGAGCCGAAGCCGGCAAAGTGATGCTGTCAGATCACTGACGTGCCTCACGAGACAGCCTTCCTACTGCAGTCAGCTCCTGGGCTGTCAACTGTCAGCTGTCAGCTCCCGGGCTGTCAGCTGTCAGCTCCCGGGCTGTCAGCTGTCAGTCCCGGACTGTCGCTGTCAAGCTCCCGGGCTGTCAGCTGGTCCCAGCTCCGGGCTGCTCAGCTGTCAGCTCCCGGCTATCCAGCTGACAGCTCCCGGGCTGTCCAGCCTGTCAGCTCACGCCCGGACTGTAGCTAATCAGCTCCCGGTACTTTTTAGCTGGGTCAGCTCCCGGACTGTCATCTGGCAGTCTCCCGGGCTGTCAGCTCTCCGGACTGTCAGCTGTCAGCTTCCCGGACTGTTTCAGTTTTGTCAGCTCCCGGGCTGTCAGCTGTCAGCTCCCGATGTCAGCTGGCAAGCTACTGGGCTGTCAGCAGTCACGCTGTCACGCTGTCAGCTGTCAGCTCCCGGACTGTCAGCTGGCAGCTCCTGGGCTATCAGCTGTCAGCTCCCGGACTGTCAGCTGTCAGCTCCCGGACTGTCAGCTGGTAGATCCTGGGCTATCAGCTGTCAGCTCCCGGACTGTCAGCTGTCAGCTCCCGGACTGTCAGCTGGCAGCTCCTGGGCAGTCAGCAGTCACGCTGTCACGCTGTCAGCTATCGGAATGTCAGCTGTCAGCTCTCGGGCTGTCAGCTGTCAGCTCCCGGGCTGTTAGCTGTCAGCTCCCGGACTCTCAGCTGACAGCTCCCGGACTGTCAGCTGGCAGCTCCCGGGCTACCAGCTGCCACGCTGTCACGCTGTCACGCTGTCAGCTATCACACTGCCACGCTATCAGCTGTCAGCTGTCACGCTGTCAGCATACTGAGAGACGTCATCGGCTTTCATTCTATGCAGGAGAAAAACATAATCTGGGCCATAGTTCACGGTATTGCCAGAACTATGCAGACATGCAACGACTGCAATGGCACGAAGACGCGCAATCAGAAACTGTGCGTTACAAGTTACGCAGTGGTTAGTGGCCGAAGAACCAAGAGAACAACTGCTAATAATACTATCGTTTTTTATTATTAATATGTTCTAAGCAGCCTTTATTGACACTAAAACCCGTTTCACAATGCCCCGAGACATGGGTTATCTGATGAGTTACATGTTCTCGATAATAGTGAAAATATAGAAAAACCAGATTATAACGTAAGCCTACAAACATCCAATTTAAATACATACGGACCACGCTCTCATGATTTCACAATGCACCGAGCCTTCTCTTGCCCTTCTCTTGATGCTACTTGAATGCCCTTCTCTTGATATTACGCTACAGCTCAACGGCAAAGTTGGAGGGAAGATATTAAATTCAAACTAACTATCACGCTTCTTAGTCAGAATAATGATTTGTACGACTGGTGACTAGATATTTCTCGTTTTTATACTATAGTCTTCGTACGAGTACACAGCTTTTAACTATTTATTTATTTATTTATTTTTGTTAGAGAAGCATCCAGTCTCCAGACGTATTGTGGCGTGGACAAAAGATGCAGTACCGCCGTGGATCCGACCAGGAGAGACAGTGCCGTACGTCTGCGCCACATTAGAACCGAGGTGTGTCTGAGAGACCCCTTCAATATCCCGTTACAAACAGTTTCTCCTGGAAATGACGGCATCGCTCCGCTGTAATTTATTCACGAGGTCTTCAAGTTTGTCAGTAGTGCGCTGACTTCCTGACCTCGATTTACCATAATGGACCTTACAATACAACATTTTGATTCGGGTAAATGCCAATGTAATACAAAATTTAGAATCAGCGCCAATAGCCGTTTTCACGAATGATTCAATTTTACCCAGTAGTACCCGGTAGTACCTGGTAATATTTGTTCATGAACTTGATTATACAAAGAAAACTAACGGGAAAGTTCGCATTGTAAGAGCAGATAATTGTAAATGAATTCATAAAGTTTCAATTGATACCAAAAATATCTGGGAAAAGCCGTGTTCTTAGACTCAACTACCCAAAAACGCACGAAAAATACCGGGCACTACCGGGTAAAAACTGTTTACCCTTTTAACCCAGTAGTACCCGGTAGAACCTGGTAATACTTCGTGCGTTTTGGGTAATTGAGTCTAAGAACATGGCTTTTCCCAGATATTTTTGGTATCAATTGAAACTTTATGAATTCGTGTACAATTATTTGCTCTTACAATGCGAAATTTCCCGTCAGTTTTCTTTGTATAATACAATTCATGAACAAATATTACCGGGTACAACTGTGTAAAATTGAATCCTTTGTGAACACGGCTAACAACTACTCTAATGACGTGGAGCTTAAAAGACCATCGAAAATGATTGTAGGCCCTAGGGGTTAACACAGGTGAACTGAAATTATTCCAGGTCATGGCTCGGGATTGTGGCTGACAATTATCCTAGAAAGGAAACTTGGTACAAAGGCATACAGTAGGTACTGTATAGTGCAGAGTATTTATATAACAGCCTGAACTCAAATGGCACCATCGGTCACTGCTGCTGACGATTCAAAGCTACATTTTCCTCCAAATCAATGAAGAGGAGATGAAGTGTGGATACGTGAACTTCACAGGACTACTTCTTTCTGGCTTTAGTATAAATCCTGTAACGACATAAAAATGTTCTCCTCTGCTAGTAAAACAAAATCATTGGGATATTCTTTCAATCGGAATGTGCTTACTCTTTTCTTTTGAAGTGTTAAATATATTTGTATTACAGTAAAAAGTTATTGGTTTGCATATTTGATACGATAAAACTCACGTCTGGAGCCCCAAGTCCCAAAAGATGAATTTTTACTCATATTCTGTTTTGCATATTGTTCTGGTTTGATATTCATAAACGATCGCCACTATAAACACAGTAAAGATGTTATCTAGAATGGCGCACCTAAGGCAATAAATTTCCAGTACGAAAAATGTAACATGGCAACCGATGTTCTGTTTGACAGCTGCTATCAGCGCGCACGAGCTGTTATATATTGGCTAGCGCTAACGATTTATGCAAGGGTGTAAGCTTCAGGGTAGTGCTTCTAGTAGTGAAAGTTATCTGGCGGATACCGATAATTTTGTGATACCATACTATTCTTGGTGAATTTAAAATACCTTAGCAGCTAGAGTGAATCAGGAGAAATGAAGTAATGTCTAAATTCAGAAAAATATGTTCTATAGATCATTGTCAACAACCCTATATGAGGAATGTGTGAAGGTGCACTCCCTGTGTTTGAGTAAAGTACATTGTCGACCTCGATAGATAATAAGCAGGTAAAGAGAATCGCTTATTAAATGTTCATTTTCAGATGTTCACCCCACCTCAGTAGAAACCTCACCTCAGTAAATCATCAGTAGAAGCGATGATTCAATGAACATCTGAGGGGTCTGCTGCAGGGGCGCAGCCTTCGACAAGGGGCGGGCACGACATCCCCAGGGCCCCTAAAAAATCACGACATCCCAAGGGCCCCTCAGCAAAGAGCCCCCTGAAAAATCGCGCTAAAATCACAATATCCCTGGATTTAAGCCACTATATTTTGCAGGGCCCCCAAGAAGTCGCAAAAAGGGATGTCGCCGATAATTTTTTAGTGAAAAAGTCGGTTCAATGGGGGGGGGGGCACGTGCCCCCTTTCCCCCTGCCTGCGCCCCTGGTCTGCTGTCTGTGACTTAGAGTCACAATAGTTTCCAGTGTGTGATGTTCGATCACTTTACAGAAGGTTCTATAATTACAATCTAGTAAGCTCAAAAGCGTTCCTTCAAAGCGTCGTTGTAGCAGTATGGCTAAATCCTGTTTGTAAATGACGCGAATATCATTACTATTCCAAGCCAATCCAAAGAGACGTAACTGTTCGTTTACACATTCGTCGAGCACTTTATCCAGAGCTCCTCCCAACACTCCGCGACCACCAATCGGCATCGCGCTTGAAAACGATAACCTGGGTCGCCAGACGCCTCAGGCAGAGAGGTTACATGTCATCTGATAAAGGTCCTGAGAAGTATGGCGCCATTTGAAGCAGGCAAGTCAGCATTCTCAGTCCGCCCTGTAGCTCAGTATTCTCAGTCCGCCCTTCAGTCCACCCAGTAGCTCAGTGGGAGAGCGCTGGTCTTGTGACCTATCCCAGTATCCCTGGGTTCGAGTCGCTTCGGCGCTCGCTATTTGCTCCTGGCTGGGATGGCCTTGCGTCAGTGGCAGCGGTCGCACTCAAGGCCAGGTGACGTCAGTGAGCGGAGCGGACCGTGTCCAGGTATGTCGGGCACGTAAAGCTTTCGTCTCTTAATTCTGCCGGCCAACAGGAATTGCGCGATCGGGTGGTGAGGTCAGGACCAGTGCAACAAGCTCTGTTTAGCGCGGGTTCTGACCTCAGAAAGCCATCTATACAACAAATTCGGACTAAATTTATAAAAATATTATAATTGGATTATTATTTCTCACTTAGGTAGGTAGGCACCTTAACCCGCGCGGCGTAGGGGTCTCTCGCCGAACGCGCGGCGTANCGGGTAAGAAAGACCCCTGAACATGCCGAATTGGCCCCTGGTCAGTACGGAGGGGCCCCATGGCAGGTCAGAGGGCCCCTTGAGCATGTCGACAGGGCGACAAAGCAGCCAGTGCAGTCTTCCTTGTCCAGGTTGGAAGGACCTCTGAACTGATCCGAATGGGTCCCTCCCTTGACACATAAGAGCAGACTTCTGGGAAGTTTAGAGAAGTCTCTGGTCAGAGAGTTCCCTGATCAGAACGGAAGCGCCCAAAGCACGTAGAGATTAAATAGAAGGTCAGTCCTTCCTTCAAGGACTTACTCTATAATACAAATATCAAAATCGGAGCTTCGGGTATAATTGAAACACCCTTTCGTCAGCGAATTATGGAGGCATTTCGGTAACACGCGAAAAACTCAGATGTTTAAATATTTGTATTGTGAAGGGTAAGACATCTCTTGTGTCTTTGCTAATACTATATCACCCACTCCAACCTATGTCTTTTTTGCGGATCCTAGAATGAGGTTCCCGAACAGGTCGGAATGGGCGTTGCAAAAGTTCGGAAGGGGCAACCTTAAATAATCTGGAAGGGCCCCTGGGCCTTTCAACAGTAGAAATGCAGCTGTTAAGGGAAATAAATATATAAATTTGTGCGACGTTCCGCGGCGCAATTTACCTACCAATAATATGATATGCGGATTAAAAAAGTGCCGTTTCTCGGCGCTTTTAGGCGTTATGTTGCTTCTTTTCTATATGATTGGGTAGAAAAGTTCGCCTTAGCACTTTTATATCGCACTTTTGAACGCACAATAGCATTTTTAGAATTCTGCACCATACGCAATACGGCGCATTGATGAGAATGCATATCCAGGGCATAAGACCAAAAAAGTTCGCGCCGCTCCATGGCGCAATTAATTTCGTAGTCCTGAGCCACACAAAATCGAAGTTGGTATATATACCAGCTACGAATATTTTTCAGGGACCCTTTCAACGCTCAGAAAAGAGCCCTTCAACGCTTGGCAAGGGGCCCGTTTGAGGCCCCTCCCCCCTGGACGAAATCCTGGCTCCGTGCCTCGTTCGGGCCCACGCAGAAAGGGTCCGGGCCTACGCAAGAGGGGTTCGGGCCCACACAAGTCCGGAACCACGCAGAAGGCCCGGGTCCACGCAAGTCCGGGTCCACGCAAGTCCGGGCCCTCGCAAGAAGGCTTCGTGCCAACGCAAGAGGGTCCGGCCCCCGCAGGAGGCCAGGACTCACGCAGGTCTTGGCCCACTGATAAAGAGTCTGGGCCCACGCAGGAGGGGTTCAGGCCCAAGACCGAAGGAGACCGAGGCCCACGCAGGAGACCCGGAACCAGGCAGGTCTGGTTTCACGCAGGAAGGGTCCAGCCCACGTAGGTTATAGGGCCCATGCGAGAGGGTTTCGGGGTCAAGCGGGTCCGGGCCCACACAAAAGGAGTCCGGGCCCCAAGAAGGACGCCCGGGCCCACACAGGTCCGGGCCAACGCAAGAGGGTTTCGGGTCCATGCAGGAGGTGTCCGGGTCCTGGACCCTGGTAGGTTCGGTTTCACGCAGGAGGGGTCCGGCCTACGAAGATCCGGACCCACGCAAGATGGTTTCGGGCCCACTCAGGTCCCGGCACACGCAAGAGGGCGACGGGTCTACGCAGATCCCGGCCGACGCAAGAGAGTTTCGGGCAGAGGCGGTGCCGGGATCCTGTTTTGGGGAGCGTGTAACGAATGCGGTTGTATGTCGCATACTTCTTTCGTAGTTTGCCGGACATTTTTTTCTGAAATTTCCGTTTTTTAACCCCGAAAATAAAAATAAATAAATGCCAAAAAATCACAAAATTATAAATGTATAAGATGATAAAAAACAGAATATATGTGAAAGAACTGTGTATGGACTATGGATGATACCCAAACCAAATTTCAAAGCAATATCTCTATTTTGACTGAGTGATGACTCCCAAGTATAGGAAACTCATGTCATTTTTCAATCACTTTTTGACCTCTGAGACAAAACTGGTTTAGGTTAGCATGCCTTTGTATTTACATTTATCAATTTATAATTTTTATATTTCTGACAGAGCAAAATCGCTATTCTGGACGTGGTCAATTTGAGGTCATTCACTTAACCTGGAAATCACCTGTTGACCTGAAAACTAAAAATTGCACATCATTAGATTTCTCACATGACAGGCAGAATACTGATTCTTAACGCATTGCTCTATGTTGTTTGGGTTGGAAGTCTTTTTAGGACCCCACATAGGGCAAAGGTGAGAAAAGCTCCCATAGGGTGAGAGTCAATATGTCAGAATTGTTAACATTCTGATAGCATGAAAAGTCTCAGGTTAGGATATGTCTGAGGTTATGGTACCCAAGTTCAAAGTCAGCATGGCTATGGGCCCTTATCAGGTGCGAATCCAGGATTTCAGTCAAGGAGGGGGCGCGACATTCAAACATTTGCTCCCTCCAGGTGCAACCTTACAAGCGCACCATGAGCGCAGCTTGGCTCAGGCGGGCGCACGCCCTCTCGAGCCCCCTGGATCTGTGCCTGCTTATGGAAGCAAGGTTGGGCTCCTCGATGTAGGTCAGAAGTCAGAACAGCCACTCTCAATGCTTGAATGGGACTTCTAAATGCTGAAAAGAGCAGTTAATGACTAGAATAACACACGCCAGACCAATATGATCCCCAAAATACACTCACCTACAGGCCCTTTCCATTATGAGGCTAGAGGGTGGGGCCATGGTCCTGGTCCTATGGCCCCTAATTCTGGATTCCCAACTGGAGATTGGTCTAACTCAATCTACAGTTTGCAAAGTTAACTGTCCCTTCCAATCCATGATGATATCATGAACTGAGATATTTCCTCTAAAATATTATCTAGGAACGATACGTCTATATGGTATTAGCGACGAAATCCAACTCAAACTCACTTGATTCCTTCTCTTGCAAGCACTGAGAAAAATATCTGAATCAGTTCCAGTTCACTTTTTGATTTGTGTCCGACACAAATAGGTTGCAAGCAGTCTCAGACTAAAAATAACAACAAAGAATGGGGCTTGCTGCGCCACGCCCCCACAGCGATAGCGCGCAACCACCCCCTTCTCACGACAAAATCAACAAACGCACGGAACTTTCTAAACAAGTGTGTTCTATAAGGTACAGTAAGGAAGAAGAAAACGAAGGACACTCACTCACTAAAGTACTGCAAAATGTTCTGCGATGTAGTGTTACATTATTGTTACCATTGTTACGTACTATAAATTAAAATAGCCAAAGGACTAAACCATCCATGACTAAAATATAAAGCACGGTAATCAGAGGTCTAAAGGAAATATCGGTGAATTTGATAGCCTGAGTGCTTTAGTCTTTAGAGCCTTGGCTGTAGTGGCCTGGGCACCAACGCAGTAGACTGTGCAGTAGAGGTGTCACTTTTCAGGCTTGTGGCTACCCGACCCGACCCGCAAACCCCCTTCAACTACCCAACATGACCCACATAAGCATATAGGCTGCCAGCTACCCGCAAGTACCCACAAAACAAATTTGTCATCATAATATCTGCCATTTAATAACTCATTTTGCCATGCTGGACTGTTTAATGTTTTGTGTTGATCTCTTCTCACGCACCTGGGAGGCGATGGAATCTTTAAATTTGTTCAAGCTTCCCAATTCCCATCAAACCCCATTTTTGTCCATTTATGAAAATTCTGCTACCCGCCAACTACCCACTTCATCCAAATGATCGCTTGCGCTACCCGCTACTACCCACGTGGGTAGTAACTACCCACATCTCGTGGGTGTTAGTGGGTAGAAAAGTGGCACCTCTACTGTGCAGGTTTGCAACCGTACGCACTACGCCGGTGCGACACACAGAGCGGACTTGTAACGACTCAATTTGTTTTGAGTCGGCTCAAGTCCGACTCACAAGACGCAACCGGATAACCGACTCAAATGACAAATCTTGACCCAAGTATTGTTCCAAACAATTTAATGAACTCGAATCTTGAATTGACCAAGACCAACCTTGAATTGAATCGACTCATGACTCATCCAAAAATGTGTGACTCATGAACCGATTCATGACCCAACTCTGATTCAGTTACAAGTCTGACACAGGGCACCTCGCAACCCTGGTTGCTCCTTTAAAAGTAAATGCATCTTGAGCCCAACATATCAACCACGTCATGGTTCGAGGCCACCACACTCCTAACTTCACGACACCCCCGTGAGAAGAGCCAGAGGCAATCTCAATTCCTCAAAGCAAGACAATCACCAGCTCGAGGCACTAGACCTATACCTCGAGCACTCGACCTATGTATGGTCTTGCCACAGTACAGTATGACCATAGATGAACTACACCTGGATCGGCAAGACCTCGATGTTGGAGACCACCGCTAGGTGGCGGTAGTGGCCACTGCCAAGGACGCCGGACTGCTAAGGATGTCAGGGCGGACGGGTGGTCCGAGGTCTCCCAGAGCAATAGATGGCGCACCGACTTGCCGATCCAGGGGCCATCCATGGTATGACATAATTTTCTGCTGAATTTCGACATCTGAACGACTCTCTCAGTACACCGCAGAACGTGACGCTGGAAACCAACAAACACACGCATACATACATTTATTGCTGTCGCTACATAATGGTTTTCCAAGCCAGACACGGGTGGCCGGATGCATCAGCTGCGTTCACCCTGCTTTGTTGATTGATTTACACCAGTATCATCGTATGAAGGGAGGACATCCGATGCGTGACGTCATGGCAGCAACAAGCCTGTTACTGCATACTGCAGTATGCAGTATGAACTGCAGTATGTACTGCAGTATGAACTGCAGTATGAACTGCAGTATGTACTGCAGTATGTACTGCAGTATGTACTGCAGTATGTACTGCAGTATGCAGTATGCATGCCATATTGTATACTGCAGCGTATGTAGCCAGCGACACAACTTCGTCCGAGGTTTAAAACTAACTTTTTTGTCACAACAGTGATCAGCAAATCACAAACATGCAGCACAATCACAAACAGCGTTGATATGTATGCCAAGGCAATCGTTTCATGCAACTTTCACGATATAGAAAACAATAGGAAACTAAATTTGTTTCAAGTGAATTCATTCACTGACTAAATACCCACACATTTATGGCTTCACACATTGCTTCCCAAACTAACCACAACAAATGTATAGAAAATGCGCACACCAGGGGCAAAAGAAATTCTGGAATGTGATATTCCCTCGCATGGAAAATTGACATAGCAAAAAATAAAGAACGCCCAATTTGAAAACATCATTCCAAAGGCGTCCAAACAAATATCCGCACCTCCAACATCGATACCACATAAAAGCCTCCGCACGGAATGTTAGGCAAATACCATTCACCACGTCATTGGGTCCGACTCTGTAAAACAGTGCAATAGTGACCCCGGCAAACACCGACTACGAAGACCACTACCGCACCCAACCGACACCCACAAGCACAACTGACGACTGACAACTGACAACTGTTACCTGGCCAGGCCGACCGAGCCGGCGAGACTATCGCCCTGATGACGCCACGCCCTTCAAGAGCTGCCATATTCAGTGCCACACCTTGGAGAACAGATCCATGAACGAGTCGTATATCATGAACGTGATGGCCACGTCGAGACAGACCCGCGACATGCGCGGGATGGTGCCCTTGTAGAAGGCGGTCGGGCCCTCGTGGATCCAGATCTGGCGACAGCAGTCCCACGTGTTCTTGTACTTGTGCGCCTCGAGGCCCTGCATGCGCGTCTTGATGACGTCGACTGGCGTGTTTCCGAACACGGACGCCGCGCCGGCGATGGCGCCGAACGCGCCTGCAATCACACGCACACGTTACAGCGGAGACGCCGGCACCGGTGAACCGATGTGATGATGATTGTGGCTTTAGGGCGCCGCAACAAAGGTGTACCGATGTGCACCGATGTGCACTGTGCAGCTGCTGCAGTGATATTGCACGGTTATCTCTCCGCACAGCTGATATATAGTGATGCCACACGGAAACATCGCCGAGTGTCGCACTCAGGCTGGCCACAGCTGGCAGGAGCCGCTGAAGAAGCGGCAAACTCTCGCCAGTCGATACTGAGTAGTGTGTACTGGCTACTGCAGCTGTATTCTGCCATCGGTGGAGGTGAGGATTATTGACTGATGACTTTGGATCAAGGCCGCCTCAACTGCTCGGGTCGGTGGTATGCGGAGAGCTGTCCTTGGTTTAATTATCTTATGTTGTCTTTTTGAGTTATTAACCAAGGCAGCATATTGATATGATTATAGTGCAAAGAGAAGCGATCAATCCAAAATACATAAGTACAGAGGGCAGGCACGTAGCCAGGCTTTCGTCCAGGGGGGACGGGACGGCACCTCGAAAGGGCCCTTCCCGAGCGTTGAAAGGGCCCCTTCCCAAGCGATATGAAAGGGCCCCAAAAAACGGATGAAAAGGCACGGTACAAGGATGGCATCCCCATAGAACTAATATACAACTAATTACATATATTATAGGTTCACTAAATGCAAACACCTCCACACAATTGCACATGCTTATTCAAATTGATTAGCGACAAAATTAAATTAAGCAAGATGTGAATAAATGGCAAGTCCCATGAATGTTTGATGCATAGACATCATCATAATTATTAGGATTATTCGACATAAATACTTCGATCCCAAACTAAAATCTTGGCCTTGCCACACACGGAAGCAGAAATAATTTCTCACCGACGAGCAGCTTGGGTACATGCTTCTTAGAATCCCCGCCGCGGTACCAGTCCTTCATCGACTCCATCACGTAGAAGCGGATGGCCTGGTTGCTGCCCTGCTTCATGATCGTGGCCGTGACACCCTTGTAGACGCCGCCGACGCCTGGGTAAGACGGACAGAATCAATGTCAGAAGTAGCGAACCGACTGAGTAAATGGTGGCAAACGTCCCCAGTCAGAGGAGCACACTGAGCTATGCCGAGTCATGGCATGACCGGGGTGGTGCCTCTGGCAGTGGGATGGTGGGTGAGGCCAGACCACGCTGGCATACACGTTAGGTATGCTTCAAGAGGTCATGCTAATGCAATGCTTCAGCGTTACCGAAAGTAGGCATCGAGGGCTCGCTCTGGTTCCGTCTGACCCACACGACATGATACACTGATGAGTGATGACGTAACTGAGCACAGTATGGCGAGACGAGTCCCAAAAGAAGACAAGTCAGACACAACACGTTTATGACAGTATTATCATACAAAAATATTTACAATAACTAAAATCGACAGATAAACGTCAACACACAAATTGCAGCAAAGTTAACATAAGCATGATTATTCGTAACGATCATCATCTGGTCTTACGTCACACCGATCCCAGTACAAAGACGGATCAAGAGCGGTTGAACAGGGGTGGGTGGGGGTAGGGGGATTCCCCCAAGTGGCACACAACTCTGAAACATCATCGGATTTCGTTTGTTTATGCATTGGTAGCTGATTTAAAACAAACTTTCTTCAGTACAAGTTGCTCAGATGTTCTTCTATATCACGAAATGTGTCAAATTTGCGCCGATTGCAGGCGGTTTGAGGCTAGTTACCCTGGGTTTGAGGGAGCAATGACCCCTCCCCCTGGATCCACCCATGCCATTGCATTTTTGGCATTCGAAAACCGAACCTGAGCCCAGTTGACCGGAAGCCAGCCAAGATCAGATGGACAGATATGATCTGGGGTCCACTGGGGAAGGACGAGGAGGGGTGATAAAATGGGATGGGTGGGGAGGGGGAAGGGGGAGATGGGAAAAGGTTGGTTAACGAGGGATAGCAGAGACGAGGGGTGAAGGAGGAGACGGGGAGGGATGGGCTGATAGGGACGGGTGCTATGCAGTGGGGAGCGGTGGGCTGGGGAGAAGACAAGGCACCGTAGCGTCTAGCGGTGGCGGACGCCGACCAGCGGAAGGCAGGCAGTAGGCACAACACACCTACGGCATCAACTTCCGGACTGAACAGACACCATCCAGCCTCCGTATCACTCCCCAATCCTCACCTTCTGCTCTGATGATCTCCCTCACACCATGGAAGAAGCCCTTGAAGCGCGGGTTGGCCGAGCGCTGGTCGTTGATGAACTTGACCTTGACCGTCTCCATCGGGGTGACGGCCAGGATGGCCTCGCTGACGCCGGCGCCCAGTCCGCACAGCAGACGGTTCAGCGGCGACAGGTTACCGCGCTCGTCCATCCGGTACTTCTTAAACTGCTCGAACGCACCGAATCTAGGACCAAGTGAGAGGGCGGTGAGTGACCCGGTCATACGCGGCGTCACATCGGACAACACACCCGTGCATCATCAATCATTCGTTTTCGTTAATTCATCGAGGCTATTGTTATTGCCCCCATGTCGCATCATTGCATGCTTGGTTACAGTATGCGAGACTTAATTATTATTTGCGTATTTTAGTATTCGAATACGCGTGTTGCTTTACACACGACATGACAGCAATACAAACAAAATATCAAGGTTCACCAAGGTTCAATCCAGATCAAAGTGAAAGGGTACAGGGTCAACACCATACGAACATTGATTTGCTGTCCCAGTGGCCGGGCGGAAAAAATCACGGGCTCGTAAGCTGGCGGTACCGAGCCCAGGAAGAAGCGATCTGTGATGGCCCCTGACCAGCTATGCCTGGAGTGGCTAAGTGGCAGAGTGAGGTCAGGTTATCTTGACCGAAAACGAGTTAGCCTGGACGTGCTGAGAGAGCGGTGCTGTAGGGGATAAGCCGCAGGCTGCAGCGCTGCGCGGCAGGAAAACGCTTCCGTAGATATCCGAGGCAGATTTAACAGCCGCGTTGGACTGGCACCACAGCACACGGGTCGCGGGTTCAGGGTCCACGCAACTAGCTCAGCTTAGCTTAGCATGGCACGTTTAACTCGAAGCACCCACGCAGCCATTCGGCTAAATACATAAAATGGTTTTAGATGATAAACCCGGTCCCATGTAGCACCAGTACACAACATCGCAACCAGCCACGAACAGCACACTAACCAGTAGAGGTGCCGTCACCACCAACAGTCGGAGGACATCATAAATATAAAACATTTTTTTCCCTTGCAACGCCCGATGCCTATTGTGAAAAAAGATGGGGAACGCAATACGCATCCCCTGACCACACGCTTTCGTCGCCCATACCACCTGGCTTCCAACAGCTATGAGCTGCCCCCACTCTAAACGCACAAATTAATTTTGCAAAGCCCAACCGGCCAGTCGCGTTACATAAACAACACATCGCTTTCGTAGAGTTGTCTACAAATTGCAAGAAACCGAGCTGAGCGATGTCACAATATCTCACACGAATCGGCGACAATCGATACACATCCGATCTCCTGTGACCTCAGCAATACATAGACTTCGAACTGTACTCGACCATTCAGAACAAGACCGTTAACTTGGAGCGTTGACTTAGAGCGCCGACGTTTGATGCAACGCGGCTTCATGCAAACTGGTGAGTATACATGCTCGCATTAAACAGGTGCATCAGCAGCGAGGACGCGGTATGGCTATGGAAAGGGAGCAGGGTCGGGTAGGCTAATATTCGCCTGCGGAAGCGCAACGAGCGGGACTGATGACTCACCCACCTCTACCGTCAATCTGCTGAAGGTACAGCCTGCCTCGTCGAAGAGTTTCTAGCGAAGAATATACGCGGAGGGGTCGTGGTGCATAGCCTAGTCTGGGAACAGGCATGAACTCCCGGAGCTACTCTGTTCATCTCTCTAGAGTGACTGCACAGAAAGCTGGCCGAGCTCGTGCACGCGCGGACAGGCGAGCCTGCGTAGGTGCGCCGGTAGAAAGCCATGCGAGAGCAGCGAGTAGACCACGCGACCTAGAATGCACTCTCCGCGATCGTGGATGACAATAGAGGAAACGCTAGCGGCGAGAGAGAGCGGTCGGGAAGGGTAATGGGTGCCGCGAGTTGCTTGGTCCTGGACACATCGGAGCGAAATTGGACGTGACCTCCACTCCTCGTGTAGCGGCACGGGTGCGGTCTTGGTGGATGGAGGGATCTTATAGAGGGAAGGAGTAGGTCTGGAGAGAACTACAGTGGCGAGGGAGTCGCTGGTCGCTTGCGTACTGAGACAGGCATATTGAGCCTACCTCCGACCATTTTATATAACCACTACCTCTCTTAGATGGAAGAATGTGCTCGTGCGATATTTCTGTGAGTATGTGAGGATGGAGGGACGAGTAGTTGGTGTCGGTCAACTGGGTAGCACTGCGGAGCAGTATGACAATCTTCTCTATTCCTGGGGGGTACGCGGCTATCTGTGATGACCAGGGACTTGGGACCGGGGTGCGGAGCAGGAGCCGCGGAAGCTGTGGTGCTGCGCGGTCCTCCGGGCACACGGGCATGACTGCACCCAGCTGTCGACCCATGCTGCATGTTGATATCGGACTAGGAGCATGAGGGGAGTGGGTGGGAGAACGGGAGGTGGTGTTGTGTGCTGTGCGTGCGCGACATCGAGAGCGTTCATGTAACTCCACACCTGGTTACACTCAGTCGACTCGATGACAGGGCTGGGGAGGGGTGGGAGCAGGGGTGGGTCTAGCGCGGCCGTTGCCCTGGCGCAGAGGCACACCTGACTCCCACTGGTGGATCGTTTGCGGATGGGATAGGAAAAGGGTTCTGGGGGGGAGGAGGAGGTGGGCGGGGAGAGAGGGTAGGGTGGTTGCGTGGCTGGGTCCGGCACGACCGGACAAAGGGGTGAGCTATAGCACTACCCAGGCGCCGTCGTAGAGGACCGATAACATGCGTGATGTATACAACGACCCGGTGCTGTGGAGAGAGCGGGCTGAACAAGGAGAAGCGAGAGGAGGCGCGAGGTTGGCGTGGGTGCACAGGCATCTAGGGACGAGGACGCAAGTACGCACTCGCGCGAGCGCGTGCACCTCAGTTGCTGAGAGATGACAGGCGCGTGGGTGTAGGTCGTAGGAGAGCGTGGGTGTGCGATCACGGCGCGAGGTCGTGGGACAGCGAACCCAATGACTCCCACCCACAGCCCTTCGTATCACCACACTACGTGAAACCTCAGGGCTGCTTCGCAAATTGGAGGAGGGATTGGCGAAGTTGTCCTAGCGGTGCTTGGCCGCGGGCCAAAGCACATGGCATTGATCCTCGTCTCACACCAACGTAGGACTACTATTGTAGATTTGGAGCTATGTCGAAGCTGGGGGAGAGTAATGAGCGAGGTGGTTGTGTTTTGGTAGCTGGTTCTGGACAGTACAGGCGATTTAGAACTCCCATCACTGTATACTCTTCTGTTGGATACTATGGCTGAGGGAGTGTGGCTGTAGCGAAGGGGAGGCTTAGAGAGTTATGACGTCCCTGGGAACAGATGGGCAATCGCAAAGCTCTCCGAAAACACGTTATAAACTGTCGGGAGTGAGGATAGTGGACTTAGAGGAGGAGGTCGGAGGAGAAGGGATGGAGGTGTTGTGTGTCCTAGGGGTCCTGAGGAACAGGCATGTACCTCCCATCGCGAGTTGTACCTTTCTCGCGACGAACGAGGGCAGCGCGGGAGAGGAGACTGCGGAGGAGGGGGGTGTGGGTGCTGCGCTCACGTGGGAAACTTCAGAGCATAACTCCACGAAACCTCCACACTTGCTAGTGTGTTGTCCATGTTCTGGCGTGGAGCGAAGGGGCTGGGGAGGGGTGGCATGGGAGAGCAGTTTGTTGGTGCGTTCCTTGAGGGAGAAGGAGCCAATGACCTCCATCCACTAGCGCTCGCATAAACCTCTCTTAGATGACGAGCACGATTGGGGTAGGGGTGGGAGGAGGGGAGGTTGTGTTCGGTTCTGGCTCTGTGCAGGCAAAGGCACCCTCTTCACCTTGTATCCGTTCCATCTGTGATGCACACACCAAATGTGGTCTCACTGGGGAGGGTCGGAGGAGGGAGGATGTGGTGCTGCCATAGCCGAAGAAACATTAAATATTTTACAAAAACATTGGCAAAGGTGCAGAGTGGGACACTGATACCCCGACTCTGTCACTCTCCTGCTTCGTGAATTTGTGCGAGAGAGATCATCAGGGGAGGGGGAGCCTGAAGGAGACAGGAGGAGTGGCGATTGCTGGTTCTGGGAGCTATAAAGGCATTGACTCCCACCCTCTACCTCTCTGTGATGACAGGGCTGGAGGGCGAGAGGATGTGGGGAATGGTGGTAGAGGGATGCGTGCTTGTTGTGTAGTGTCATACATGAGATAGTTCCTATCTGAGCAAACGAAAAGACACGATGTGAGTGACTAGGGACCTTACTTACTCGACATCACTGCACTCCTCTCTACAAATGGCCAGAGGAGAGCATGGATTATAGGTTTGGGGTGTTAGCGCGAGGAGGGGAGGGTGTGGTGCTGATCTGGGACAGGCGCGTTCATATAGACACCCTATTTACTGCCCGAGAGGGGCGGGGGGTGCGAAATCCGTGTCCTCCCTGTGATGACACGCAGATGCTAAGGGGTTGGAGGGTGCGTCGATGGAAGGGGATCCGAGTTTGTGGTATCTGGTCTGGGAACTACACACTCAGAATACTTCAAACTTCTGGCTTTTTTCCCTAACATTTTCAATTGCGCAAGGGCCGGAATGTGTAACCTTTTCCTCTACTCCCAAAGTTGAGAACTATTAGTGCAGGCGTGGTTCCAGGAATCGACAAGGTGTCTGGTAAGGAGGGGCTGAGGGATGGATGCGGGAGGGTGTGGTGGGCCGCTTTTGTCCAATCAAATATCTGTTGACACTGGCATTAAGGGCACTCACTGAATCTCCGGCACGAGGTGTGTACCTGTTGTACAATGAGTGAGTGGACTAAGGGCATAGAGGAAGCGAGAGGCATCGGTGAGGAGAGAATGGGTGATGTTGTGTAGTTGCTTGAGATGGTGGCGGATACCCATGGGACAATTGATCACAAATTTTGCATTTTGAGTTTCCATTTTTTTTTAAACTTATTTTTTTTCCACACAAATGCACAGCTTGTTTTTTTTCAAGACGCTCTTATACATGATATAAGATAGACCGGAGTCTTGTTTAAGGGTGTGAGAGAGGAGAAAGATTGAAGGGTGTGCGCGAAATGCTTAAGTGAGTGCTTGTTGGAGAGAAGTCTTCGGAGTGATATGCTGTAGACATATGATGATGACTGCATCGTCAAGGATACAATAGAGTGTCTAAATACCCTTCTCCCATAGAATATAGGAGTATAACTGGAGTGAGAAAATGAAAAACCTATGGGGTGATTTGAAGGTGAAACGAGATAGCGAATCAAGATGCGACAAGTTTAGTGTTCTGCTAGTGAGTCATGGTCATCTTGAGGAGCCACTCTAGATGAAAGATGAAGCATGTAATTATTTCAGCTCAGTACGCGAGTGTTTATCTGAGCGAAAGCTGCAGATTGCACAGAAGCGGGATGCACAGCGAATCACCGTAGTTTTAAAGGATATCAGGATTGAACTGGTGATCGTGACAGGAGTGAACTATCATCAGTAGACGGCACAAATCGAGTCTCAAAAATGGGGGCATGACTTCCCTAGCCTTCTCGTGAATAACGCCTGTCTCTTTTTGAGTATGCAATTGACATGTGACGCGCTGGAAGCCTTAACGTCACCGGGTGGTTATGGAGCCTAGGACCGTGGAACCCGGAGGGTGCTGGTCCCGGGTCAAATTCATATCTATATATATTATGTTCGAACTTGCAAATGACAAGAGAAAATCACGATTGCTAGGCACAGGCATGACTCCCACCTGTACCAACAAATATCTAGTGGTCTGGTGGACACCAGTGACGTCTTGGTGAGAATAGGAGTGAGAAGTGATGATTGGAAGACGAAGCAGAGTATCAGTTGGCTCCTGGTCTGGGGAAAACAAGGCACTAGTTTTTGTACATACATTTCCTATGACCTTCTAACAATTACAGTCCAACACCATTGGACCTGAAGGTCCGTATTCTGATCGCGTCGTATAAAGAGTGAAAGACATATTGACTGAACCCGGGCGATTTGAACACGATGGATTGTCTCGGAGATGCCTCCTGAGGTCGTTGCCATAAGGAGGGGATTTGAACGTCGCGAGATAGTCCATGGGAGAGGGACTTTACACCGTGGCAGAAATATGATCCCGTACTTTGCTAACCAACATACATCAATGAGTTGAACAGTAGTATCAGGTCTTGGGGAGACGCGGTGTTAGAAGAGATGTAAAGGTGAGTCCGTGCGATGACGTTGCGACTCAAATAGAGCGTTGGAGCAACAAACTAGAGGGTGTGCATCGAGCCACTCCCAGAGTCACACACCCTGCACAGTTCTTCATGTTCTGTCTCTAGTCGCAATTCAAGAGCGAAGATCTGGCGTGAAGGAGGGCCGAGAGTAGAGGCCACCCCCCGCGAAGAGCAGAGGATTTTCGTGTGATACCTTCCATGATCCCTCCAGGAATAGGGTTATACACCAAGCAAGCTGGGACACCATGGGCAAGATGCATGAAACTCTTTTTTACTCACACCAAACGCCACCTGTACTGCTCTAAGGTAGATCTCCATTGACAATGGGGCTTGGGGAAGCGAGGTGGTGGTAGAAGACGGTGAGTGATGCAAGATAGGTTGGCGAGCTCTCTAGTCGATCTGGGAACAGGGCACTAGGAGACTCCCTCACTGCGCGTGCCGATCCTGGTACGGCTTGTGCGCTGAGAGCGGCGGCGCATGGGGGAGGGAGGTGGCGCCATTGCAGAGCGAGGGGTTGCTCTGGTCTGATGCCTAGCTGTGCATGCGCGCGACAAGCTGGCGCCACCCCTGCCACACCCACACTCCGTCTTGGTACACCGAGTCTCGTGGCTGCTTGCGCAGCCGGCCGACACGTGCCTGTGACGCCGAGGGGTACGAGTAAATGAGAGCCCGAGGGAGGGTGTGTGCGTAGCGCTCGGAGGTTGGATGCTGGCACGAGCCAGGACGGGCCGCGAGAAGAACGCTGCGCGGATTACTACCCAGTAGGCGACCTCCGAGGGAGCCGGGGACCGCCCCGTCTGGGGCGGGGCTCTCAGCTAGGATCGGGCACTCCGCTGGGGACGAGGTGAGCCAGGGGAGACGGGCGGGTGGCGAGAGCGACAGTAGGGGAGTGTTTGTAATGCGCTACTACGCGATGGAGCCGGTCTGCGCGAAGAGATGTGGGTGTGCGTGTGTGTTGTGTGGAATGTGTGGCAATTCCCACCAGCGTCGTAGGCGAGTGATCAAAACCTGCCATCGGAAGTCCTGAGGTCAGACTCAGGAAAACGAGACAGGGAATCTACGAAATGAGCATACCCGTAGCGAGTGGTACGGAAGAAGGGAAGGGTTCGGTATGTTTCTTAGAGTACTAACTTCATGATCGCGCGATACAGGTGCATATATATACTCATTTGCCCATCAAAATTGCCATTTGATTCAAAGCCCTTCCTTCCCACACACGTGGTATCGTCCGCGTATCGTCTCTCCCTCGCTCGCATGACCAAGAGGCATGTCCGAGGAGTGAGTATAATCGCCTCCCGCCTCGCTGCGCGCCGTCCAGGCTCGAGCGCGAGGGTGTCTGGTGCTGCGTCTGGGACAGGGCCCAGTAACTTCGCGCGGACGCGGTGCTGCGACTACCTCGAATCTGACTCTGCGTGGATGGTGGGAACGGCTGGCACGGCCGAAGAAGGGCTCTCGCGGCCAAGCGGAACAGACATGACCCGCGCGCAAGGCGCGAGAATGAGGTGCCGAAACGTCTGCTTGGTCTGTGAACAGGGCGGGAGGTCATTCGCGCGAGCCAAGTAACCGCGCCCAGTGCCCGGTTTGAATGGAGTGAGCTTGCCTTCGCGTGATGTTTCTCACCTTGGGCCTAGGAGAAGAGTGGTGGTATGTGGTAAGGAGAGGCAGACCGAGCGGAAAAGGGGTATGTTGGTGTGGTGGTGCTTGCTGGCGGTCAGTACATCCTGGGACATCAAAATGAAGAGGCGGAAAAGCTTAGTAGGATCGTCCAGTCTCACCACACTCACAATGATAGAGGTGAACAGCTAGTACAAGGATACGGTGAACGAACATGAGTGATTAAAGTCGCTCGGTCCACCTGAACAGGATCTCCAGTGGATCGAGCGAGCTCAGGAACCGTGGGGCTGGTTAGAGGTTCTGGCTTGTTAAGAATTCCGAGGACCGTTGTGATGATAGTGGCCCGCGTGCCAAGCGTCTGAGGAACCTAGGTAGCTGTCGAGGATCAAAACACATTCATTTCAAGAATAGGAACGAATCCTATAGTCATTTGTGCCGTTGCGTGTGCATGTGCGCATCCGCACCGCACCCGGTCCCGGTCAATAGCCACTAATCCGTCAGTGTCGCTCTGGACCTGTTTATCGCCGTCAGAGCCCGTTCCGGTAATGGTCCGGACCAGGGTTTTATTTATACAGTTCCGGACCCCTTCGGTCCCCGGCAAACTTGGGCCGGGTGAAGAGGCGGACGGGGCGGGAGAGGCGGACGGGGCCAGAGAGGCGGACGGGAGGGGCCGGGAGAGGCGGACGGGGCGCAGGAGAGGCGACGGGGCCAGGAGAAGGCGGACGTGGCCGGGAGAGGCGGACAGGGCCCGGAGAGAGGCGGACGGGCCGGGAAGAGGCGGACGGGCCGGGAGAGGCGGAACGGGCGGGAGAGCGGACGGGGCCGGGAGAGGTCGACGGGCCGGGAGCATGCGGACAGGGCCGGAGAGGCCCGACGGGGCCGGAGAGGCGGACAGGGCCGGGAGAGGCGGACGGGGCCGGGAGAGGCGGACGGAGCCGGGAGAGGCGGACGGGGTCATGAGAGGCGGACGGGGTAGGAAGAAGCGGACGGGGCCGGGAGAGGCGGACCGGGCCAGGCAGAGCGGACGGGGCCGGAGAGGTCGGACGGGGCCGGGAGAGGCGGACGGGGCCGGGAGAGGCGGACGGGGCCGGAGAGGCGGAAGGGGCCGGAGAAGGCGGACGGGGCTCGGGAGAGGCGGACGGGGCCGGGAGAGGCGGACGAGGCGGGAGAGGTCGGCGGGGCCAGGAGAAGCGGACGGGGCCGGAGAGGCGGACGGGGCCGGGAGAGGCGGACGGGGCCAGGAGAGGCGGACGGGGCCTGGGAGACAATCCGACACCAGCCTTTATCAGTACTCACCTCACGCCCGACTTGGGGATCGAGCCGTACAGCAGCACACTCAGGCCACGATACAGGCCGAAAAAGCCGCTCGTCTTCACCGTCTTTGTGGCACAGTCGATGATGCCGTTGTACATTTTGGCGCCGCCGGCGCGGCCGGCTGTCTTCTGGTCCAGCTGCAGCTGCGTCTTGACGTATTCGGTGGGGAAGGTGATGCAGATCTCGATGCCGCCCGTGATGCCGCCTGCCGCACGGGCGGGGTGGGGTGTGAGCACTGAACTATGTATAACAGAATATATGTATTGAACTATATATAAGAACTATATATGGGTGTGAGACAGACAGGCCCACGCCTGTTTATAGGGTGGCCAGAAGAGAAACCGGAATGGGACGGGCTGACGACTGGTTGGTGCGGGGATTGTTTGGCAGTATCGATTGTTGCCTGGTGAATGGGACAGCAGGAAAACGCCAGCAGAATAATAACATGGAACACACGTGCCATGGAGCTGCATTATAAAAACGCGGATGGTAAACCCGATAGTGACGAGACTAGGGAACACAATGCGACTGAGCAACGACATAAACCTAGCTGCGAGTGGGCTCTCGTGTGTGCAATGTGCACAGTCGCAGGCGTTTAATGCACTGTTTGCCTCAACATCGTATTTTGGTAGAATAATGGCTGAACAATTGAAGTTATACGATGCTGTTAGCAGGTACGTCTGAAGCCGATCATACTATTCTGACAGAACACATGTCTCTTGAGCCCTGCCCAGGAAAAGAGGTTACCTGTGGGTGCTATAATGTGTGTTTCATCGCCAACCATCAGTATCGAGGGCAATTCAAGTGAGGAATTAAGATACACCCATTAGCACTGGTAAAGGGGCGTTCTACCTGACAAGCCAAAATATACAGCTCCACTCGAAGATTGAACACAAATCCCAGCCCACTCGCGCATCCCATCAACAGACCGATACACCACAACGGACCATTGCCGGTCAACTGAACCTACCTGCCACGATTCCCTTCAGTCCCTTCTTCTCTGAGGCGGGTGCGGCCGCGCCAACTTTAGCCATCCAGGGTCGCCGGGGGTACGGTGAGGACCCCGTCACCCCCGCCAGCCTCCGGCCAAGGTCACTATCCATCGCAGGTCACAGGTCACACACACCACCTGAGGGGAGACGGTCGGTCGGTCAGTGACTCACAGTTGGGACGCGGAGGGAGGGAGGCGGGGGGGGGGGAGGGGGAGGCGGGCACGCGGCCGGCTACGGCAGTGGCCTGACCGCCTCGTTCGATCAGTCGTCAGGAACAATCACGTATTCTGCCTACATCATAACGTCACGTGACAACAAGTCACGTGATCGCAAAGTCACGTGACCACAAAGTCACGTGATCATAAAGTCACGTGATCATAAAGTCACGTGATCATAAAGTCACGTGACCACAAAGTCACGTGACCACAAAGTCACGTGACCACAAAGTAACGTGATCATAAAGTCACGTGATCACAAAGTCACGTGACCACAAAGCCACGTGACTACAAAGTAGTCACGTGACTACAAAATCACGTGGTTACAAGGTCACGTGACCACAAAAGTCACGTGACCACAAAAGTCACGTGACCACAAAGTCACGTCAGCACAAAGTCACGTGACTCATGACATCGCTCGCCGTCATCTACTGTGCCCGCCGGCTGACTTCTGCCATATTAATATATATATATATTTTGACAGCCCGTCAGCAGAGAGAGAAAGCGCTACTAATTCGATCATTGTTTAAATGACTTCTGATACAAATTCATAGAGTTTTTGAGTATTTAATTATAAAATGTCTTGAAAAGAGTTCAAATGCATAACAATTGTAACTGAGATGATCGTCCATTTCTAAATAAAATGCATTACTGATAAAATGCATTATTGTCATCGCTGTGCCATTTCTGTAGACACTCGCGGACAGGAAGGCGCAAAATAGCAGACACTGACGTCACACATTTCAGACGTGCTGACGTCAGATCGAACGAGGCTCAGCTAGTCACCGCCCGGCCGACCCGACAGACAGGGCGGAATAATAAACATGGCAGCGGCAGAGCAAACCTTGCTGCATTCACCTCCGTGCGTATCGCACCAAGCATATGGCGGCCCAATCAGACATCCTTCGTATCGCGCCACATAGCGGAGTTTGTTACTGGCGTCTGTTGGTGCTCTTAACCCGGTCAGCTAGAAACGACATATAAAACTGTTGACCCCTGGACCCTGCCAGTACGTGGACGCACATACATCAGAACGTCAGCAGCTTGTCATTAGAATAAACAGAAGGGTAGCAGGACGAGTGGCTCCACGTCTCGGTTATATTGGTCTCGGTCACCAAGGTGACGTCGGTTGCCATGTGAACTAGCCGCGGGCTACCGGAACAACGCTGACCTTCAGCCAGTTTTTGTGACAGAATTAGGTGGTTCTGAAACAGAACGAACAAAAAGCGCAGAAGGCGACCCAGCCATGAGACAGCCAAACATTTATCAGCCAAAATGGACGCGGGTTCGCGGATGATTCCGAAGAACGAGGAAGCTTAGAGTTATGCATGCTTCATTACCGTGAGCAGATAAGGTCAGTTTTGAGAGTGTTGGCTCGATGCATCAATAAGAAAACACAACATTTCAATTTTGCATAGTTAAAGAAAGTTGGTAAATACAAATATAAAATAAACCGTCGGTATAAAATATATATATATTATATATATATATATTATATATATATATATATGTCACGAAAATAAAGAACATAGCATAGCTACCGTTGATTTTCTATGCCTTTGCATGACAATGCCAGAAGCAAAAGACCATACGGTCTAAAATTGCATCCACATCATATTCCAAATGCCCGATATCCGTTACTCTGACAACCACTCAGAACCACTGCCAAAAAGCTGAAAAGCGCTATATATCGCAGGCCGTCACCTAATGTTACCGGTCCACTATTACCAGGGCTGCGGAGTCCGAGTCGGAGTCGGTGATTTCGGCTGGAGTCAGAGTCGGAGTCGGTAAAATTTTGCCGACCCCTACTCCGGCTATATGTTTTAGGCAGCATACAAGCGTCAGCAACTTGTCATTAGAATAAACAGAAGGGTAGCTGGACGAGTGGCTCCACGTCTCGGTTATATAGGTCTCGGTCACCAAGGTAGCGTCGGTTACCATGTGAACTATAAAATGTACTTGAAAATACATTTTCGTGAACCACTGATGGCGATGACTAAAGAAATCGTGCCGCTTCGACTTAGTTTACTTCGATTATTTGTCCTTGCCAATCAGTGATTTCCAATCATGGGGCGTGTACTGTGTATCGCGGTGGAGGAAAAAAACTTAGGTCTGTCGTCGAATGCAGATCCAAAATGCTACCGCCAGGAATTTAAGCAACGTTCACGAGAAATAAATTTATAGACGAATCAAGTTTAAAATAGCGTTTAACCTGCTCAGGCGATTTAAACGGTTCATGCATTGATTGTACTCTGTACAGCAATTAACTATTGCTATGGTAGAGTTGTCACAGTATTTGACAAATTATATTTTTTGATGTCCAGAATCATAAAATCGAAAGCTATGGCCAGTCAATGTCTATCCATTTAAATGAACTGCTGTATATAACTCGCCATTTATTTTAGACCACATGTCAGCTCACGGTCAGGTCAAAGATCAAAATAAATAAATTTGCGCATATGGACAATACTTTCCATACAAAGCCTTCATTGCGACCATTATCACTCAGAGTTCTCTCAAAGGTATAATACAGATCCCTTATATGAGCCAAGTTGAGATTGTTGGCAAATGTCAGGGACAAGATCAGGTCACAAAAGGTCACTATGCACAAAATATCCACGAATGTCATGCTGATGCGACACATCGTTTTATGGATAATTTTACTTTGATTGATTAATTGACATGTATAATTCGACAGTGATAGTAATTTTATTACCTGACCTCATTTAAGTGAATTTAATGTCGAGCTCAGTTCAAGGTCAGCTGTCAGGTCACAAAAGGTGAAAGTTCGAATGCGATCAATATAAATACAAAAGGCATATGTCTACACCAAATTTGTCGCAGAAAAGCAGTGGATGAACGTTTATTTGTTCGTAACTGATCATTAAAACTAAAACAAAACTCAATATAAGAATGGGTCATGCGTTACTCATACTTTGGAAGCCATAAGTAAGGCAAAATTGGTGATATTGCTTTGAAATTTAGTCTGGAAATCGCCAATATGCGGTACTCTAATATATATTACTTTTTTGGATGCCTTTGCAAATTGATTCTGTCGGCATTTTTCAAAACAATCGTTTGAAAAATGGGTTAAAAAACATATGGAAGCAATAAGAGATATTAATATTGTAGCTCTAACCATTTGCTCAAAATACGTTCTTTGTACGATCTTTTAAAGTTTAGCTGATTTTTCATCAAACTCATGTGCAGCGACGTCACTAAATTCGCCATATCTCGATTTTTTCCTCGACAAAATTGCTTCGTTTGTGCATAAAAGACGTCAAATTGATGTAACATAGCATTTTTAAAGTTATTACGAAAGTTCGTCAGAGGGGCGTTTTTTGCCCCCCCCCCTCCCCCTCCTAACCTCAGTCAATAGCGAGTCAAATGAGCTCCAATTTTGAAACGGGATTACTTTTGCCATAGCCAGTTACTTTTGATGTCTATCGACAAAAGCTTAAGCTAATTTAAGGTCGGAGTCGATCTCGGAGTCGGAGTCGGAGTCGACTCCGGAGGGTCAGAGTCGGAGTCACCTGGAAACTGATCGGACGCCGCAGCCTCGACTATTACCATGTCTGCTGCCACAGCTGTGTCGCCAATCAGCACCGTAACTAGCCAACTGAACGACTGACGACAGGCGGTTCAAGCCAACAGCGGAACGGCCAGACGCTTGCACGTCGACGAAATACTAACACGCAAATGTCAGCAAACAGGTATTAACCAGAGATGCAGAGAACAAGAGACAGGCACGGAAAAAGGCACAAGAACTGACACTACGGGCATGGAATTCGGAAACAGGGTACGGCAACGGGGTACTGAAACGGGCAACGGGGTACGAAAACGGGCAACATGATACGGAAACAGGCAACGGGGTACGGGGATGTGGTACGGGAATGGGGTGCGAGAATGGGGTACGGAAACGGGCAACGGGGTACGAAAACGGACAACGGGATACGGAAACAGGCAACGGAGTACGGAAATGTGGTACGGGAATGGGGTGCGAGAATGGGGTACGGGAATGAGGTGCGGAAATGGGGTACGGAGACGGAGTTCGGAAACGGGGTACGGAAACGGGGTACGGGAGCGGGGAACGGGATACATTAATGGGGCACGGAAACGGGGTTCGGGAGCGGGGTACGGGAACGGAGTACGGTAACGGAGTACGGTAACGGAGTACGGTAACGGAGTACGTAACGTGATACGGGAAACGGAACGGGGTACGGGGTACGGGAACGGGGGTACGGAACGGGGACGGGGGGCACGGGAACGGGGACTGAACGGGAGGACGGGTACGGGAACGGGTACGGAACGGTAGTACGGGAACGGACGGGGAACGGGGTACGCGGGAACGGGGTACGGGAACGGGGTACGGAACGGGGTACGGGACGGGGTACGGAGAACGGGGTTACGGGAACGGGTACGGTAACGGGGTACGGGAACAGGGGTACGGGAACAGGGTACGGAACAGGGTACGGGGAACGTGAACGGGTTTACGAGGAGGTACAGGGAACGGGGTACGGGAACGGGGGACAGGTAACGGGGGTACGGGACAGAGTACGGGAACGGGGACGGTGGTACGGGACGGCGTACGGGAACGGCGGTACGGGTACGGACGGGAACGGGGTACGGGAACGGGGTACGGGAACGGGGTACGGGAACGGGGTACAGGAACGGGGTACAGGACCGGGGTACGGGAATGGGGTACGGGAACAGGGAAGGGAAATGGGGTACATGACCAGGGTATGTCTATGATCGCGATAGTGAACACTCAACATTTGGGATCCTCCAGAAATATTTGTGTTCTGATATTCTTAGGTAAGATACATTCTAAATTAAATAAGAGGTATGAAAGTGTCTGGAAAGATGTGTAGTGACCAAACAGTTAAGTTCTGCAACATCTAAAATACCGAGAGGTGATTGCTACTATGACCAAAAATCTGGTGTTTTATGTGATAAGTGATTGAACCTTTGCCTTATCACAATGGTTTACAAAATGGTAAATTACTTCACTTCACGCAATGTTTAACAATAGAAAAGTCAAATTTGTATCAACATTATGCATAATTTAGCACCTGAAAAATGGTCCCTATAATTGAATGCACATTGGATCCTACATATCAAGACAGTGACAGTGGCAATTCATGCAAGTAGTTAGGTATGAGCAATATAGCCAATAGTAGCAACTCAAACTTTGAACTGTCAATACACAGATCATTTAGTACATCTTTGGGGGTAAGGAGACTAAAATCCGCCCCTGTAGCTCAGTGGGAGAGCGCTAGACTTCTGAGCTCTGACGTCCTATCCTGGTAGTGGCAGCCCGGGTTCCAGTCGCTTCGGCGCTCGCTATTTCAGATTTGCTCCTGACTGGGATGGCCTGCAACAATGAGCTGATCCAATAATTAAACAAGTCAATCTTACCTCTCCAAAACAGCAGGCTTCCAGCAGAGTCCTTTCACCAAGCAACCTCGGATCAATGCCGCTCGGTGGCTAGCGGAGACGCGATAACATCGAAGACCGAGAAGACCCGCCGCCTGTAAACAACTTTTTTAACCAGACTCGCCACAGTATCGTCACTTTCGTAGCCTTTTCTCTCGACCACTAAAGTACTGCCTTCCATTCAGAACATGAAATTGTTCTGAATGAAAGGCAGTATTGGATTGGCAAATTGTATTGGAAAAGCTTCGTGCATTTGCTAAAGACTTTTTCACAGAGTTAATGAGTTGGTATTATTTAACTTTTCATAAAGAAGCATATTAAGCCTTTTTACGGATAATTTCTGTATTTTCAGCAAATTAGAGGCGTGCAATAGAGCTTGCAAAATTGCATCAGAGACACGAAAAACTTCAAAAACAATAATAAATTAGAGCATAAAATGTAATGAACCCTTGAAAATCTTTGTCTGCAATCATTGGCATAAGGGCGGCAATATTTCAGACAGGAAGAGTTCGACATGTTTACATTTTACAGATACGAATAGTCATGTTACATGTTTAGTTAGCTTTGCCTTTCTAGAGTCATGATCATTTCGACAATCCAGCTGCTCACTTTAAGAAAAAGTTGATGTCACAAAAATTGAACAAATGAGACATGTCACATGATATATGCAACATAACACATTACACAAACATTATGATACACAAGCACAAACATGCCATACTGATACTGATACTGGTTTCTATCCTCGACGTTTATTGTAAGTTGTGCTACGCAAGAAAGCAGCAATAAAGCAATTATCTGTTTGTCCATTTTTCTTATTCAGGGTATTAGAAGTAAAATACATTAATTTTGCCACTTAAAATAGTGTATTTCGAAGATAGTTCTACATGTTGAAGCATCAACAGAAATATACTAGCGTTGTCCATTCTTTGCGGCACGTTCGTCGCGGTTGAGAATGGCGGCGAAACTGGTGGTCGTTGTTCTCTGTGTGTGAAGCATTGCATTTTCCATACACTTTTGCTCCGTGACTCGTGGCCGGGGACTGGGCTGGTTGAACCGGTATTTGTAGAATAACCTTCTTAGTTTCATCACGTTCCTTTACCCAAATTATTTCCATTTTAATTGTCGTGATCTCATACACAGGTACGTCAATATTTAAAGCGGAATATGCTTAATATTCATGTTTTCTAATCCTATGTCGGGCATTGCGCAATCACGAGCATGTGGCTTCGGCCTGCCGTGTTCTTTCCCAATGCAAATGCTTACTTTGAATGGAAATTATTATAATATTTTTCGTGTTATTTAACAGATAATTGAATGCAAACACATGTGATAATATACATTGGTTAATATTTGCCATGGTGTTTGTGTGTTTCAATGTGTTGTTTCAGTCAAGCATGTATATTGTATGTTCTGGTTATATTCAGTTTGTTTAATTTTTTGCGATATACTCCTTTTCACACCTTTTGATATACAAATGTATTATTTTATATTAATTATACACATCTCATTTTATTAGAACTGTGCTTAAAAGTTAAGGTTTCTCAGTAGGTACTTAGTACTTACCAAACAGATAATTTTTATAATTGATTGTTGAGTTGATTGTTGAGTTGCTATGACCCGGCGCTCTCCCCTGAAAACAGCATTGCCACTCCAGTATTCAAAACGTGGCAGGAACGTTGACAAGATATTTGGGGCAGTCCAAATCCTTTTGGGGTAGGATTTCTCAGTTGTTGACAGGAAGGAAGGGATGGTTTGTTTCTGTTCTCCAGCAAATCCCATTTTATCTAGTGTTAAATTATATTTTACCTATAACCCGCGCACTGCAGGTTGGGTTGATTTCCGTCCCCCCCTCAGGTTTTTCAAGAGTAGCAGAAAAACGGTGGCGCGCAGCGCCACCAAATTTCGTACACCTGTTTGGGCATCAATTACCCACACTTTGGAAAAGTTTTGACTTCTCAGGTCAGGTCACAAGTCCATGTCAAGTGACCTCACCTTCAAAAATGTTTGCATTCGTGCCAAAGCCACAGTCTTTTGAAAGTTTTGAAACTTGCAGGATTTCATAAGAATAATCAGTCCTACAAGTCGTTTATCTAGATTTTCGTATCGGTGACCAAAAGTCAGGTCAAATTTCTGACCTCCCCATTATAAGTGAATGGGAAAATAAACAAATGCTTCCCTTTCATAAAATATCGCTTGGATTCAGCTAATTCTTTCAGAATCATGCTATTAGCTCATTCCTAAAATGAATTCCCCAAGAGTGCAAATTGTTGCACAGTGATTATACAGGTTCATCGAGGTCACTGAGTCATCAGCAATGATTTGCTATAACTCTTGATAGAAAAGAGATAGAGACGATTAGTTGACACCAATGTGTTCGTCTTGTCTAGCACGTTTCCCATATGCAACATGACCTACCTGGTCAACCAAATTGACCTTGACCTGAGGTCAAATTTTGAAATTGGCCTTACAGGTCAACCGTGTATAATTTTCAAAAGTGCATCAATGAGGCAACACGATGCGTCAAAAGATTTCCCTATTCTTTCTTAAGGTTGACATGCTATTCACGCGAAAAACTGTTTTGGCTAAAACAGTATTTTGACCTTTCATAGGACCTCCTGGAGCCTAAGCTATTGATCGAGATCAATTTGAGGAACAATACATGCGATCAAATTTCAATAGCTAATCGAATTATCCTCATAATCCTTTGCATCCTAGCTAAATTATAGTTTTCGAGATAATCGGGGGTTTTTCTGGAAAAGAGTCCTAAAAAGAGTCCTAAAACTGGAAAAATCTGACCTTTGGTGACCCACTGGTGACCTCACATGGAGACCTGATCCAGAAAGACTGAAATACTTTCGATAGAGCTTGCCTAGAGCTAATCTAATGCCTTTCCGCTTGTCGCTAACGTTGCCGTAAGTTTTGAATCTCACGGGGGCGGAAATCAACCCCCCTGCAGTTCGTGTTCGGCGCGAACCCCCTGCAGTGCGCGGGTTAACCAAAATGTGATATCTTGCAGTATTTTAATGCTAGTACTTTACCTTGCTTTACTGTTAAAAAATACGCAAATGTTACTCCAGGGGTTGTCATTCCTGCAGCTGCCATAGGCTCAATTGGCTAAGGATGTCATGCAAAACAAAAACCATGTATGTCCATCACCTGAAAACCGTGACTTGTGGTTCTTCTTAACCCTATTCCCTGTGGGGAAGGGGGCAGCCCCCGGTAGTTTTTCGCCCGCCGCTTCTGAACCATTACGTTTATTGTTTTGAAACTTTTGGATTTTCCTTAAAGGGAATATAGCACCTTTAACATTAGTTTTTAACTGAGATAGCCAGATTGTCGGTTGTGCAGAAAACCCCCAATCCGAGAATTTTTCCCCTCCAAAGGCGACCTAGTTGCTGAGTTCAATGCAAAAAACCGTTGTGTCATATGTGGTCATATTCAACGTCACAAATCCCGTGACCGTTTCGCATACGTCAATACAGTAGTTACTCCACTGTTGATTGCCCACCGCACTTCGCTTTTTTGAAAACCGTCCGCCCAGTATTTCAGATACCTTGGCGTCCGCCCCGACCGCACCGAACGGTGGTCAGGCGCTCGGCCACTAGCGGTTCACGTATGCGTGCCCCCACCGTCCCTACCACGGCGCGAACGACGCCGGTGACCCAGCCAGTCGCGTTTCAACGCTACCGGTGCACCCATCGTGCGGTGCCGGCACAGCAGCTGTCACTGGGCGGGCGCAAAGTTTTGCCGTTCGATGCCTCCTTGTGACGACACAACTCGCTTTGGTGACGCAAGATTGGTGTGACGTCACATTAACATATTAATAATTTTCAAATTGCAACAAAATTCCGACTATTTTCGCGAAAAATGAATGCCAATGACCGTAATCGGCATTCTTCTCCATCATTCTACATACTTTTCCCAAGGTGCTATATTCCCTCTAAATATGAATGATGCGTGGTGTCAAAATTTTGAAAAAAATCAGTCCAGCAGAGGCAGCTCCAGGGTCATGTTTTTGGGAGGTTGTTACGAATGCGGTTGTGCGGCACATACTTCATACTTCAATTTACTTCAATACTTCAATTTAGGCCCAACGTCAAATAAGCAAGATGGTAAAAGGCACTCCTTACCCCCCATGTTGTTTACCTGAATCCGCCCATGCACAATATGTTACATTTAACAAATTACAGCAACTAATCCACATGTGACATTCCCACGTCCCAAAAACTCACTAACATAAAATATTTTGTATCCAAAAATCCCACAATTTTTATACCTGAGTCCTACAATTTTTCATTTTTGTTCTTGTTCCTTTCATACATTGAAGACCATGACATTGAAAGCTCAAAAACGTTTTTTTTTGCATGCAAAATCGGTCGAAATCACATGGCCACAATGACCTGTTCAAAAAACACCCCAAATTTTTTGTATTTTTTGCCCCCTGGCCCCCCATTTTTGAACAAAAAAGCAATTTAGGGTAAAAAAAAATGTTTTATCACGACGAATCGAATGGTGTTTGTCCCATCGAAATCGGCCGAGTGGTTCTCGTGATCTTGGGGGGGGGGGGCAGAATCTGCCCCCTCACGCAGGTTAACATAATTCTGGCCGCCCGCAAGGAATATGGTTAACCTGCACACTGCAGGGGTTTCTTGCACTGAACACAAACTGCAAGAGCCCACCTAATTTCCGCCCCCTGAGATGTAAAAAACTAAGCCATGTAGCGACAAACGGAAATTGTGTTAGATATCTTGAGAGTATTGAAAGTATTTCAGTCTTTCTTAGGTCAGGTGGTAAAATTACTTAGGTCACTATCTAGGTTATGCGTGTAAAGGTCAGATTAATAAAGCATGTGCCGTCTCGCATTTTTGTTTAAATAAATTTAGTCTGAATGTTTTGTATGGATGGATTTCCGAAGTTAGGACCCGCGCTAAGCAGAGCTTGTTGCGCAGGCCCTGACCCCACCACCCGATCGTACACAATTCCTGTTGGTTGGCAGAATTTAGACCGGAAAGTTTTACGTGCTCCGACATACCTTGACACGGTCTGCCTCACTCACTGACGTCATCTGACCTTCAGTGCGACCGCTGACCACTGGCCGCAGGCCATCCCAGTCAGGAGCAAATAGCGAGCGCCGAAGCGACTCGAACCCGGGCTGCCACTACCGGGATAGTTCAGAAGTCCAGCGCTCTCCTGACTGAGCTACAGGGGCGGATAATTTTGCATAAACCCCAACATATCTCAGAAACTATGATAGCTAGGAACAAACAGAGGAAAGTAATGAAAAGCTCTGGAAAAATGCAGTCCCCATATGTCCTCAGGTTTTAGATAAGTTCAATAGCTAAGGCTCCAGAGGTCGTCAAAGGTCAAAAAGACTACATTTGTGTGTTTTTTAATAACATTTCACCGAACAAAGATAGGGACATAGTTTTGATGTCATCATGTGTCTTGTCAAGGCGCCTTGAAACATTTTTTTTTTATCCGGCTCCCGACGGTGGTGTATTTGGACAAAAATAAACATACTCCATTGCAATACAATTAAGGTCAATGTCACACACACATAAACCTAACACTGATCTAATGTGCACTTCTTTAACATACAATTCAAATACACTTCAAACCGTACGTACATGCATTCATCCGCACAGCATCAAACGCCTCATCGGTGGCATACAAAACAATATGTATATCTATATCAAATAGCGTCGTTTATCAGCGACATTGCCCCCAGGACCAGCGTACCATGAGAACAGTCACAACATCGCCGCCAAGGAACCGGCACACCATGGCCCGCCCCCGCACGCTACCACCGCCGCCTTTAAGCTAGCTATCTTAGCCACAAATCACCGTTGCCGTCAGTCATCATATCCATTTACTTATGAACTTGCCCAAATGCTTGTTTTTCTTTGCAATGATTCGTCTATTGCAATGATTTACAATTGCTTCTATCGCCACTGATCCTTATACACATGGTTTTGTCTGGTACTTGATTAATTTATTTGTAACCAAATTTGTTTTTTACTATTTAGGATTATCAAATTAACTACTGAACGGCGTCAGAAGGGTATCCAAATAATACCGTGCTAACGCTAACAAAATCATCCCGAAGACTCAGTTTGCTTTTAATCTGAACCAAAATATGCTCCCATATTGGCTTAACTTCCACACATTCATAGAAAAAATGTTGCAAACTATCTATTTCAAAACATGTTAGGCACAACGGGCTGCCAACTACACTTCTCGTACAAAGGAATTTTATCGTCGGAATATATCTATTAAGCACTCTAAATTGAAGTGATTGTAATTTCGTTCACGCGCAGCATCTGTATGGTATTTCATAAATGGAGGTCCATGTTAAATTAATATAACCTTCTTCCACCCACTTGTTTGAGCGTAAGGAAGTCGCTTTTCTATAAGCTTATCGTAAAAAGTGTCTACATTTACACTTGTTATTTTCAGCTACAGTTTTTCCTATGGATATTCTGAATACATTCTTTTTCATTCCTGGTTCAAAGATTCGTTCGTTTACGTATCAATATTTCCACATTGCTGGTATTCGCTGCTTACAGGCCTTGATATCTAAGCAAACATATTGTTACCTGGGGATAAGCTGATTTCAGTTGTTCTAAATTCAAAAACTGACCATTGTGCCCGACGATATCGTCGATGAATCGTATTCCCACCCTATACATTTGTTGTATGCAAAACGAATTCTTGCTTCTTTTAACTTCGTCATTAAACCATAATAATTGTTTACGAGCTTGTATGGCGGTATCTACGGGAGCATATATCAATGTCTGGAAACTTGTCATAATATCTTTATAAAAACTCGGTATTTTAAGTCGGTCGACGTACGTTATAGCACGGTCACAGCGCAGGAGATCGCTGAGACGCAAATAACCGATACGAGCTTGAAGTAATCGACACCAAATCGCCTTCAGGCTTTTTATCATCCTAATAATCCCTGATCAATTTGAGCGCTTTATCACGTTTTGAACAATATCAGTGGCGTTTAAACCACCGTCTTGTATTCCCTGACACAGGATACTTCGTGCCACCTTTGGAGGGCCTTGAAACATATTGATAGCTACCTGGTTAGGTCAACTTATAAATTTGATTTCAGGTCAAGGTCATGTGGTGACCCAGGTCGGTCATGCTGCATTTGCGGCGACGCGGCTTGACGAGACAAACATATTGGTGTCATTCGATCATCTCTATCTTTATTCTATCAAAAGTTATTAGCAAAACATTGCTGATGACCTCAGATGACCTTGCAGAGATTATTGAGCAGCAATTATACCATCAATAATGAGTTAAAATAACATGATTCTGACAGAATTGGCCTGATATAATGCAAATTCTCTGAATAGGAAGCATTGGTATATTTTCCCATGACCCATTCACTTATTAAGGTTGGTAATTCACTTAAGGGAGGTTAGGAAATTGACATGACCTTAGGTCACCGATACAAAATGCAAAATATAGCAACCGTAGGTACTTATGCCTTTATGAAATCCTGATAGTTTCAAATCTCTCGGACAAAGACTGTGGCTTTGGCATGATCACAAACATTTTGGAAGGCAAGGTCACTTGACGTGACCTGGTGACCTGATCTGAGATGACCTGAGGTTAAAACTTTGACAAAGTGTGGGCAATTGATGCCCAAACAGCTGTACGAAATTTGGCGGTGCTGTGCGCCGCCGTTTTTCCGCTACTCCCGAAAAACCTGAGGTGGGCGGACCCCCCTCCCCTGCACTCTGCAGTGCGCGGGTTAAAAGTGTGAAGTCAGTAATGACCAATATTTTTGCTGCATCAACATTTGTGGTGCAGCTTGGATGGCTTTTAATTTTAGCATTAGCGAAGGAGTATCTTTGCCCATTCGCTGTCAAAATAAAGTAACTTAGGAGCAAAATTTATTTAGTTTAGTTAGAGACCTTGAGTTGGTCTTTCTTTTACCGCTGATGTAATGCAAATCGGCTGTGTAGAATTATATATATAGTCTGTCAAAAATTGCGATTTTTGATTGATTTAAATATGTGGCAAGGGTTTCGGCGTCCAGATGATGTCACCACCCCTGAGTCGGATTCGGTAAAATTGCTGGATGATTACCTTCTTATAGGGCCTTGCACTAGTCCTTCGCGCTATTTCCTCCTAATTTTCCGCATTTTTTACTATCGACTGTAGCATTTTCAATATTTTAGATAACATGAGGGGGAATAATTTTCACTCAGTATGATCAAAATATATTTAAAATAAATAATATATATTATTTATGTTAGTAATTTACTATATTCATAAAAACATAGCATATTTGTATGAAAAATATATTGCACTGCAAAAGAAATACTTTATATGGCAGCAAAAAATGTATATTTGCCACATTTGATACAAAAGTGACGCGTTTCGCTAAATCTGCGGGCTTTCTACCATTCAATCTATTATTTTCCTTAGACAATAACGTTTTCCCGTATGCACGACTGCCGTGAGTTGCCCCAAATAATTGTGCTGCTGCCCTGAGCAGCAATTTTTGCCTCTAAATTTCAAAAGCTGCTCGAAATTTCCAAAAGCTGCCCCAATTTTGATGTGTTGGTGCCAACTCTGCCACGGCGAGATCTCGTCGAAACCTGCCTCGTTTTGCAGACTAGGCCGCTGCCATTACCATGGATGAGAACCATGCCATTACTAGGTGTGTGACATCACGTGACAACATTTTGGCCTGGGATGTTTATGATGGCTTCTTTTATTTCAACACGCAACGCCTCCGTCTATTGTTTAAGATCGCGGAACTAAACATATTTTCATTTATTTTCATGCTGTGATTCCAAATTCGATATATTTCACGCTAAGAAGAATAAGGTGAGTTATCTATTGGGTCCCCCAAATATATATATATTGTGCTTGTCGTATATTATTTTTGCGGCTTTCTTGGGAAGTGAGAAGCCTCAACTCTAGAGCTGTGATAAAATTGGCACTAGTAAACAATCCGAATAATACTTCCGTTTAGTTTCATGCACAGATGAAGTAAGCTGAGGCTTCCATTACATAAGTATTTCATTTAGAAGGGCAATTTTGCCAGAAATGTTTCTTATAAGCGCATTAATTATCTTTAGCCCTCATCAGTCTAGGGGGAGGGGGGGATTGCTATCCCCGGTTTTTCCGGAATAACTCGCGTAGCTATCAACCGATTGCGATGCATCTTTCAGTACTCTACTTTTGAACAATTTGACACATAGTCGGAAAAATTCGAACTTCTAACCGCTATGACCCATGACCTTTAACCTGTTTCTTAAGATTGTGTTTGGCGCAACTGGTGTTTCGTAGTATCGCTCCTGAAAACATGTGCAGTTTCTGAGTGTTTGTTGTTCAGGAGCATATGCAAAGGTGTTCCAGATGACAGTTGTGGTTTCTGCAGAGATTTCGACATCGATTGACCTTTTCATAGGTCAACCGAGTTCACTGACCTCCGATGACCTCAGATGTCTTTTTTTTGTTCTGTCCGTTTCTAGGACAACTTGTGATGTTAATTTCTAATCTGGGATAAATTTTACATAATTATATGTTCCACTTGGTTCATGCGCTTCCAAAGATCAACCGAGTTCAATGACCTCAGATGTCATGACATGACCTGACATTTATTTTTAATTTGACAGTTTTTAGGTCATTTTGCGATTTCAAATTTGGCGTCCATTTAGCATACTAAGATGTTCCTTTACGATTTTAGCTCGATTAGTATTCATGTTTTACACATTTACGATTTGATGACATTTGGGTCATTGACTTGACCTCAGGGGTCACCTAATGACCCAGGACCTTAAAATCGTATGTCAATAGCTTTCTCTCGTCACAAGCAACACGCTCGTTTTTTAATCGAAGGTCTAGCTCAGTTAAGTGCCAAACGCCAGGGGGGTCGCACCGACCCCCTCCTCCCCTACACGGTGACACAGTGATCTTGCCCTACACGAATATTGCCCTACCCCTACACGGTCAATGTGCATGGTAGTTATATCTACGATGATATTATGTATTATTTGGATGCCTGTTATGATGGACGTGATTGTCAAAAATTGTGTTAAAATGATCAATAACATGCCAAGTATTTATTTTATAGTCAAAATGAATTATTACATTAGACGAGCTTTTGAAATTTCTGTCATCATCGGGTCTGGATATTCCTAAATATTGTTTTAATGACACACACAAATACAATAACAAGATTCGCTCATGTCGCAATGATGATGGTATCATCCTCCAGTATGATCGTCACTGCTGAATGAATTGATATGGAATGCATGGTAAACTAGACGGTATTCATATGTGAAAGTATACAGCATTTAGGAATTAAGAACTATTTTATGTCTAACATTTTATGATATAATCTAACATAGTCATGATGTAACACATTTAAAATACAGACACTCACAACGCCGAGTAGATGCGCGATAAAATAAACAACATTGGTCACATTTACATGACACCAAGTAATGCGGTTCTCCCCTCATGGTGACCTCTATAACTTTGTCACCACACAAGGGAAATCAAATCGATTGCCAGATATGAACGGGGCTAATAGCCCCGTTCGGCGTTCATATCCGACGGTCAGTTCCGATTTTCCCAGTGTGGCGACACAACAGAAGTCACCACAAGTGGGAATCCGGACCACCCAGCCTCACAGACCACGTTTCCGACCACGTTGATGAAAACTTTTGGTCCCAGTCGCGACCCCGAAGCCCCAGTCGCGACCCCGAGGCCCCAGTCGTGACCCCGTGGCCCCAGTCGTGACCCCGTGCCCTAATCGTGACCCCGTGCCCCAGTCGTGACTTGGTGATCTCGTGCCGCCAGGCGGAGATGCTGCAGGAGGGTCAAAGGTTCTGCTTAAAGTGGAACAACTACCACAGCAGCCTGACGTCGCTGCTGGACACGTTGCGTCAGATGCACGAGCTGGTGGACGTAACACTATGTTGTCAGGGCCGCCAGCTGCGCGCGCACCGGCTCGTCCTCTCCGCCTGCAGCCCCTACTTCCGAGAGGTGCTCAAGGTGAGTTGCACGGCCGGCTGCTGGGCTGGTGGGCGGTAGGGGGAACGGTGGTGGGTTCCGCACGGACCCGGCACTCGAGAGTTGGAGTTGGTGTTTTGGTTTTATGTTGAGATTGGTGGGTGAAAGTGCTGGTGCTCTGTGTGGGACTCTGCTGTGGAGTATTTCGTGTTCGGTGCTGATGTTTATTTTTTGTGAGTTTGTGGTGTGTGCAAAACTAATATGGGTTAGATTAATGTTAGTGTGGTGAAGGGGCGAGAGGAAAATCTTGTTCATGTTCTTTTCTGTTCTTTTTTGACTGACTCTGTTTCTGTCCTGTGATTTTTTCAGCAACATCCAGGAGATCCCGTGTTCTTCTTTAAAGATGCTGAGTTTGATGATCTCGTAGCAATAATAGAGTTCATCTACAGTGGACAAGTGAATGTGGACCAAACCAGATTTACCTCATTTTTGGCTGTGGCTGAAATGCTCAAAATCAAAGGACTGGCAAAGGACGCCTGCGGGGAACAAGCTGATCATCAGGTACGTGACGATGCTGCTACTAAGTCATAAAGGGAAATATTTACATCTGGATTGTTATTTCTTTATTTTATGACACATCGTGTATGGCATCAAATTGATTGCATGCAATTTTTTATATTTTATTAATAAGTCAAATTAAGATATATTAACTTATATGTGATGACGAACGGTATGATCATTCTCTATATATTTAGCGTGACATCTGCCACTTTTATTTCGTTTGTAAGCACTGTGACAATGTCCCTAAAACAAATTGCCGACACTAAATAGGTACTCGTTTGGTGCATAATTGAAGTGCCTATTTCATCGCCACTTTTGATTACTTGTTGATTGTTTTGGAAAAATAGTTATTAATTTTGTATTGATAAGCTAAATCATTGTATTATATACAGATACAAAACTATACAACCCTTTTAATGTTGAAAATGAGTATGAACAATTATGGCAGTTGTTTTTTACAAATTGAAAGTCGCAACTGCTAACTAGGCTGTAGTTGGGTGCTTGAGTAAACTGTTTAACTTTATTTTGATACCTTTTTATTCAGTGTGTGTTTTTTAAGGATAGTATGACACATAATCATAATAGACAGAATGCAAGACATGTTTTCTATACCATTTCGTCAAAAAGCAATACCGGATTTCGGTGGGGACCGAAATTCGTTACCAAGTTCTTGAGAGAAGCGGTCGTTAAAAGCGTTAAGCGCTTATTGTTGAAAGTCTGAAACGCTTATTAACTTAAACTCGAAATGTTTCGACGGGAATGTTTATATGTCAAATGTAACCTATTAACAATAGTTTGTGGTCTCGTTTGTCAATTTCAAATAACTCTGTGTGAAAAATGACAACATTGCCCTTTAAGTCGGCTTGTAAAGAATGTGTGAACACTAGTTCCTTAAGGATGGGCTGGAACACCAGTCCTGACCATGGTTTACAAAGGAATGATTTACGAGATAACCATATTGTGACTTGGGGGCATTCTCAGTCAGATTTCTGGGCGCCGTATGACCATATACGTCGGTGCGCCCAAAAAACGCAATCATTGTAATCAGTCAGCTTTCAGTCAGATAGTTTGAAATTCTACGCTCTTCTGTTTGTCAACTAGTGTCTCTCTACTTCTCCCACCAATCGTCTTGCTCTGTTGATGCCACTGTCTCCGTCTGATCTTCGCCTCCCCGTGTCCGGCGCACCTGCTGACGACGTCCCGCTGTCGGCAGCTGAAGGCGACTGATCTCAGCACCAACTCGTGCCCTCCGTCACCGGACCTCGGCGTCGGTCACGGCGTGCACGGCGGCCCGGAAGCTGTCCACTCGCCGCTGCCCTCGCCGCCGTCCAAACGGCGCCGCCGGCCGTCCTCGCCTTCCGCCGCCGCCGCCGCCGCCAGCACCGCCGCTGCGCTGATGCAGCTCTCCGCCCCGCCGATGCAGCTGTCGCGCCCACCGATCAGCTTCCGCCCCGCCGAATGCAGCTTGCCGCACCGCCGCACCGCCGACTGGACCCGTGGCTTCCGCGCCGCCCCGCCCGCCCGCGCTGCCGCTTGCCGACGGCAGTGTCGGCCAGTGCCGCCTCGCCGCTGCGCCGCTTGCCGCTGCCGAGCCGGACACGCTGAGAGACTGTCATGAGGATGACGACGAGATGGGACACGCAGACACCCAGTCGGCCGGACAGCCCAGACGGAACGGAGGTGAGAGACTTGGCCGCTTGATTGATTAAGATTGGATTGTTGAACCCGGAGGTGGTTTGAAACTTGATGTCTTCACCAGGTGGTGAGGAAAGGTCGTCAAGTTTCGAGACCTGCTTTCTGTGGTGTTCACGGTCGGGGGGGGGGGGGCTGTCAGCCAGTCAGTCAGGATAGTCTGTAGACACAGCCTGCGGCTGCGTGACATCGAGTGACGTCCAATGGCCTCACTTCGCTCATGTTTTATTCACCGATTGACCATCTGTCTGTNACAGCATGTCGAAAGAAGACATCGAGAGCGCTTACCGGAATTCGAGAAGAAACCGCGAGTACGAAATCCGTTTTGGGTCAAGTTGTTTTCCACTCAGACCTGTGGTGACGCCGCAGGTAAGATGAGTCAAAGGCTGGCACCTGGGTCATCTTTTATTCTGGCTCATTTTCGAGGGCAGGTCCAAAATGAAAAAAAAACAGGGGTGAAGCTTCTCCATAAAAGTTGGGGGGGGGGGCCTGGCTGACAAAATTTGTGTTAAGGTGAGGTCCACAAAAAATACAGATTTATCCCCGGATTCGACCAAGTTCCTCGTTTGGGAGGAGCTGAAGCCTTCCCAACTTAATATGATCGTACACCACTGCGTTGGGCTGTATTTCTCACGATTCAACCATTCGTTATTAGTTTAATCCTATAATATAACTATCCAATCAATAAAAGTAGTATATTTAGTAATTATAAGGGATTCCCAAGACATATAGCACTAAAAAAAATACATTAGGCGCCGCCAAACTTTAAATTAAAAGCCAAGGAACAAACAAATACGTTTCTGAATTTTTGAGAGTCGAAAACTTTAAAATCAAAAGACGAGATATCCATATAAAATATAATGTCATTTCCTTCCTTTGAGCGTTCTGTTTTTGCAATTCGCTTTCAAACTCGATTTTCTACGATTTGTCAAACATGTATTGTTTTTTCCAACAAAAATGGCATGACATGACGTGATTAAAACGTCATTAGGTATTTCCAGAGGCACAGCCAGACTTTCAGAAAGGGTGGTAAGCCAGTCTTAGTGCCCCCTAAAAAAACACCCCTGGATATGATTAACTATGGATTTTGGTAGCATTATTTTGTGAGGCCTCCTTTTTCATCACCTTTTCTTCAACTTTTGATGATCTGGATTGGACCAGGACCCTCAAGACCCTTAGAGAGGCCCTTGAATCAGGCACGTAGCCAAGATTTCGTCCGGGGGTGGCACCTCAAAAGGGCCCCTTCCCAAGCGTTGAAAGAGCTAAACAAAACGGATGAAACGTCACGTTACAAGGATAGATAGTGCAGTATGACAGGTATAGCATGGGCCATACAAATTTACATGAGCTGGAGTTAGGAAACTGACATCAACTTTGGAACCAGCGACATCAATTTGGAATCAGCTATATTAGCTTTGATTATTTCAGGCTCAATATCTGGAACTTTTAAATCAATTGCGCCGCACTGGAGCGGCACGATTTCTTCTAGTCATATGCCCTGGATATGCATTGAGCATTCTCACCATTGCATCTCACCATTCTCACCATCTCACCATTCCGTATGGTGTGGACCTCGTAAAATGTCACCATTCCGTATGGTGTGGACCTCGTAAAAATGTCCACCATTCGTATGGTGTGACCTGAAATGTCACCATTCCGTATGGTGTGGACCTCGTAAAATGTCACCATTCCGTATGGTGTGGACCTCGTAAAATGTCACCAATCCGTATGGTGTGGACCTCGTAAAATGTCACCATTCCGTATGGTGTGGACCTCGTAAAATGTCATAGTGCGTTTAAAATTGCGGTGAAAAGTGTAAAAATAACTATTTTGCCCAATCATATAGGACAGTAGCAGTATAACACAAATAAGCGCCATGAAATGGCATGATTTTAAACCCGCATATCATACAATTTGTAATTAAATTACGCCGTGGAGCGGCGCGATTTTTTTCGTTTTATCCCCTAGACAACTGCATTCATACTGTTGAAAAACCCAGGGTCCCATCAGATCGCCTAGGGCCCCTCTGACCCTTTTAACCCGCGAGTTCTGGGGGGGGGGGCTATTATAGCCCCCCTCCCGTTATTTTCTGCAATATCCCTAACCAACGGTAGGTATCGTGACCAAAACTTTCAGTACCCTTGTCCCAAGATCAATTTGACACAATGCTGCCTGATGGAAAAAAGACAAGGCTATATAGGTCAAACTGGAAAGACGTCAGAGTGACGTCATGTTCTGCGGTTTTGTTGAAAAATGAGGGTTTGCGGGAAACGGCTGCAAAAGTACAGTTTTAAAGATAAACTCAATCGTCAAACCACCAAACGAACATGTAATAATTGGGCTATCAGATTGCTATCTCTCGGATTTTTCCCAAATATTTGACATCAAAGAATTTTGAGATTCCAAAGACAGATTTTTTTTGAAAATTTTCAAAAAAAAAGTTCGAATTTTCAAAAAACGGGAATAATGTATTTAGTTGATCCCAATGATGTGTGTAAGAAAGTTGAGGAGTTAATATATCTTCAAAAAAAATGACTGAGTGACAGCCTTTCAAAGACAAAATTAGAACCACCTTTACTGTATAACAATTAAGCAAAAAAGTGCATTTTCCGTTTTTTGCTTTTTTCTTCCCATTTGTATGTAAAAAAAATGTCTAAGGTCATTTTCGCGTTCTAAAGACCGATAAACGAACCCATAACATGTGTTTACATTTCCATAATGGACCGTAATCTTCATTGACCTCGTGACCTCTCGATGACTGACCTGACCTAGTGAGGTAAAAATTGTCTTTTCATGGTAATTCGAAGTGTCCAGATACACAATCATACGATTTACTCCTAACTTTCATGCGCTAAAAACTGATTTTTTGAGCGACAAATGCCGACCAGCCGGACTTTGGATGGCTACGGTCAAACATTTTTTTATTTGACGTGACCTGTAGTCATTTGGTGTCCCTGAGGATTAACAATATCAGTTTTCCTTGGACAAATTTGACTAGGGCCTATCGAATGCCGTTTCGAATTTTTAAGATCGTCCATATTTCGGAGATCAGAGGGGGGCTATAAATAGCCCCCCCCCCAGTAACTCGCGTTATGAAATATACCCCAGTAACGCGCGGGTTAACGCCTTTTCGACCTGTTCAGAGACTTATCTGGGATCCGCCAAAAGACATGATGGAATGGGGGGTATATATCTCATATTTGTCGCCTTGCCAACATGCTCAGAGAGCCCTCCTACCTGCCCTGGGACCCCTCCATGCTGACTAGGAGCCCATTCGGCATGTTCAGGGGCCATATGACCCACCCAGGAACCCTTTCGGTCTGGTCAGGGGCACCTTTGTCCTGTGCAGGGGCCCTTTGAACTTCCCAGGGGTATCACCGGCCTGCTCACGAGCCCTTACAACCTGGCAAGAGACTGCACGCTGGCTGCTTTGTCGAACAGACTCAATGGGCCCCAGGGCAAGCTCGAGAGGCTCCTGAACTGACTCTAATGTGCCCCTGAACATGTTCGAGAGGCCCATGGGCAATTTTTTCGGGTCTCCGAGTGGGCTCAATGGGCCCTTGGACATGCTTGAGAAGCCCTTGGGCAGGTTTTTTGGGCCCATTGGAGGGCTCGATGGGCCCCTGGACATGCCCAAGAAGCCCCTCGGCATGTTTTTAGGCCCCTGAGTGGGCTCAATGGGCTCCTGGACATGCTCAAGAGGACCCTGTACATTTGGGGTGGGGCCTGGGTTGGTTCGGAGGGACCTTTACATGCACCACGAGTGACCCCTTGCTTGGTTCGAGGACTCCTATGGCTTTTTGAAAGCCATTTAACTCATGCAAATGGTATCTGGGCGAATCTCGGTGGGCCCCCTAAGACCTGTAAGGGGGAGCAATTTCCTTCCCCCTTGCTCCCCCTGGCTGGGACACTTTGCAGATCGACAGAGCACCCTAAAGGCTGTAAGAGGGCCCTCTACAGGTAGACAGGGCCCTCTAAAGGTGGACAGGGCCATCTACATGCTGGTAAAGCCCTCTAAAGACCGGCAGAGGGCCCACTACAGACCGACAGAGCCCTCTAAAGGCCATCAGAGGACCTTCTAAAGATTAGCTGGGACACTCTGGCAGATCGACAGAGCCCCTAAGGGCTGGAAGAGGGCCCTCTACTGGTCGGCAGGGCGCTCTAAATGCCAACAGAGGCCCTCTACAGATCGGCAGAGCTCTCTACATAGTCTACAAACCGACAGAGGGCCCTCTAAAGGCTGGCAAAGGGCCCTCTATAACCGACAGGGGCCCTCTAAATGCCGGCAGAGGACCCTCTACAGATCGACAAAGCCCTCTAAAGGCCAGCAGATTGCCCTCTACAGATTGACTGGGACACTCTGCAGATCGGCAGGGCCCCTTAAGGATAGAGAGGGCCCTCTTCAGGTCGGCAGGGCCCTCTAAATGCCGACAGAGACCCTCTACAGATTGGCAGGGTGATCTAAAGAATGGCAGGGCCCTCTACAAGCCGACAGAGGGCCCTCTAAAAAATGTCGGAGGGCCCTCTACAACCAGCAGGGGGCCATCTGTAGATCGGAAGGGCCCTGTAAAAGCTGGCAGAGGGCCCTCTACACATTGGCTGAAGTCCTTGTCTACGCATTTACAAATACGTGCCTTTAAGAGACAAGCAATTGCTGTTATTTAGGCTGTATTCTGACCCGTCAATTCCCTCGGGGATTCCGGGGAATCGATAGAATAGTGTTTTCTACGGATTCCGGTAGCAAGTATAGTTAACAGGAATACCAATGTATGAGTACATTGCCAAACTGCAGTAGAGTAAAATGCCCGCCAGGGATTCCAGGGATTCCCGACGGGAAGGTGATGGTCAGAACACAGCCCTTTTCGTGTTACAACTTTTTTCATCTTTGCGGACGTCCTTTTATGCCAAGTAAGGCATTTTGCGGGCACTTAACACCATCCAAAATACTGGGCCTTCGGCCCCAGGGGTCCTCGCTTGGCCACCAGAGGGGCCCGTCTGGCTTCCAGGGGGGGGGCTTGGTCCCCGTGCTTCCCTGTCTTGGCTACGCCCTTGATGGTTAAATATTAAATAACGAACACCGCGGAATTTGCGTTTTTTTTTCCCTTTATCCGGCTCCCGCCGGTGGTGTATTTGGACAAAAATAAACATACTCCATTGCAACACAATTAAGGTCAATGTCACACACATAAACGTAACACTGATCTGATGTGCACTTCTTTAACATACAATACACTTCAAACGGTACGTACATGCATAATCCGCACAGCCATCAAACGCCTCATCGGTTGGCATACAAAACAATATGTACATCTATATCTTATACTTCGTTTTTCAGCGAACATTGCCCCCAGGACCAACGATACCCATGAGAACAGTCACAACATCGCCGCCAAGGAACCGGAACACCATGGCCCGCCCCCCACGCTACCACCCCGCCTGTTAAGCTAGCTATTCTTAGCTCACCAAATCACATTGCCGCAGTCATCAGTAATCCCATATTACTTATGAACTTGCCCAAATACTTGTTTTTCATTGCAATGATTCGTTCTATTTCGCCAATTTGATTACAAATTGTTCTATCGCCACTTCCTTTATAACACATGTTTTGTCTTGGTTACTGATTTAATTTATTTGTAACCAAATATTGTCTTTACTATTAGGATTATCAAATGAACTTACTGACGAGCGCAGTAAGGGTATCCAAATTAATACCGTTGCTAACGCTACAAAAATCATCCCGAAGACTCAGTTTGCTTTTAATCTGAACCAAAATTATGCTCCATATTGGGCTTAACTTCCACACATTCATAGAAAAATGGTTTTGCCCAATTATCTATTTCAAAACATGTAAGGCACAACGGCGCTGCCAACTACACCTCTCGTACAAAGGAATTTTTCTCGTCGAATATATCATTAATGCACTCTAAATTGAAGCGATTGTAATTTCGTTGACGCGCAGCATTTGTATGGTATTTCATAAATGGAGGTCCATGTAAAATTAATATATCCTTCTTCCACCCACTTGTTTTGAGCAGTAGGAAGTCGCTTTTCTATAAGCTTATCGTAAAAGTGTCTACATTTTACACTTGTTATTTCAGTTACAGTTTTCCTATGGATATTCTGAATACATTCTTTTCATCCTGGTTCAAAGATTCGTTCGTATTACGTATCATTTTTTCCACATTGCTGGTATTCGCGCTTACTAGGCCTTGATATCTAAGCAAACCTAATTGTTACCTGGGGATAAGCTGATTTCAGTTGTTCTAATTCACAAAAAAAACTGCCCATTGTGCCCGGACGATATCGTCGATAATCGTATTCCCACCCTATACATTTGTTGTTTATGCAAAACGAATTCTTGTTTCTTTTAACTTCGTCATTAAACCATTAATTAATTGTTTACGAGCTTGTTATGGCGCTATCTACGGGAGCATATATAATGTCTGGAAACTTATCATAATATCTTTATAAAAACTCGGTATTTTAAGTCGGTCGACGTACGTTTTAGCACGGTCACAACGTAAGAGATCGCTGAGCCGCAAATAACCGATACGAGCTTGAAGTAATCGACACCAAGTCGCCTCAGGCTTTTTGATCATGCCTAATAATCCATGTCAGTTGAGCGCCCTTTATACGTTTGAACAATTCAGGTGCGCGGGGTTAACACCGTTCTTGTATTCCCTGACACAGGTAACTTCGTGCCACTTTGGAGGCCTGCCGCGCCATATAAAACGCATTATGAGCGATTCCATTTGTTTCGGGTCTGCATTAGGTATTTTAACAGCAAGTGCGATAAACACTAATTGAGAAATTAATAAAGATTTTGTGTGATGGCAACTCTGCCTTTGATGGTTAAACTACGCTGAGACCAGCTGTTGATCATGTTTTTAACTTTGTTAATTACAGGATAAATATTGTCGTCAGCACACTGTTCTGTCGCACTGAACCACACTCCTAAAATTTTGAGTTTGGATACGGCTTCAATATTTCGGACTGCCTTTTTCTGTCTCTTATCAGCGCCCAGCCACATTAACTTCGTTTTACTTTCGTTTACACGCAACCCGGATGCATTACCAAATTCCTCAATCATTTCAAAAACTCTCACTAGAGATTCCTCATCCTTCAGAAACAGGGTTAGGTCGTCCGCATAGACTCATCGATTTCAAACACTGCTTATTTCCATACCATTGGATATTTCTTGTTTTTTCTTATTCCAATGGCAAGAGCAATTCCGCCGCCAAATTGAATAACATCCCGCTTAGCGGTGATCCTTGAAAGGTGCCACGAGTAGAGGGAAACCATTCTGAAGTGGTTTCGTTGTTCTTAATAGACAGCTGGGTTCCAGACTACAAAAGCTTCACCAAGGAGCAAAAATTGGGACCAAAATTAAAGGATTCAAGCGTGAACCATAAGAACTCATGTTCCAGGGAATCGAACGCATTTTCTATAATCTTAGCATACACAACCTTGGTAAGTGTCCATATTACAGATAGAAAATGATATCTGCAATTAAGTCTTAAATTTTCCCCAATGTACCTCCCTTGTAATAAAAACCGGTTGGACTTTCATGTACTAGTTTACTAATAACTCTTGCCAATCTATTTCGCATCACCTTTTGCAAGTATTTTTATAAAACCACGTCTCAAAACAATCGGTCGCTTGTTTTTTCACATTTCTCTGATCACCTTTCTTAGGAATCAGAGTAAGAATCCCGCTGCTGTGTGTATATGAACAACTCCTTTCTGTCCCTCGCATCATTAAAATAATCTACAATAATTTTCTCCCATTTCCGCCCAAAAGAAAGAGAAAAAACTCAGCCGGAGAATTCTACTGATACTTCCTGCTGTCGTTATTCGTGCCATTTTTGCGAGGGCAATTCGACATTTCGTCCTTAGGTAACTGGCCCTTCACATTCTAATCTCTCCTCTTCAGAGAGCGGGGGTCATTGTTATCTACGCCAAGTAGCATAATCATCGGAACTCAGTGTCGAGGTATATATGAACGATTAATGCTTTACACATTCATTAAGTATCGCAGAATTGCCCGAATAATATTCCCATCTTCCGCTTTTAGTGCTGATATGTTAGCTTCGGTACTGCGTTTATTTTGCATTCCTTAAGGAAAATACTTGGTGGATTTTTTCGCCCTCTTTCTATCCACTTTGCTTGCTTGCAAAGCATTAACAAAATTTACCGCGATTAACGTTATCATTATTTTCGCCGTCTCGTGTATTCACCCACCAAGGCCACCAGAAGGATTCTTCAGCTAACTCTGCCTTCCAAATCATTTACTTTATCGTTATAATTCGTTTTCCTCTAATCTCTTTTGTCTAGATAAAGTTTTACTTTTCTTTATTGCTAAAACCCTTATATTACTCAGTAGCATTTCCACTTTCACGCCTTTTTTAATGTCTCCTTCGTAGTAGCTCTGACCTGCTTTAGCGTCTGCAATTTCCTGTCTCACTGATCGCACAAATGCCTCACAATTGAGTAACTCATTATTGAAACGCCAAATACCGGGTCCACGTTTTTCCGCTACTAAGTCAGCGCATTACGACGATACAATTGTGGTCACTCAAAATCCCAGCATCTATACCGGCTCCGTACCACCTCACTTAGCGAATACAATGCTTGCTGACAATATAAATCAATCCGTGATTGCACTGTAGTGCGTGTCGTACTACGGCACGTATATCGTTTGGTCTGGATGCTGCATTCTCCAAACATCTACCAATTCAAATTCATCTAGAATGTTACGTAATTTTTTGGCGGATCTAGTATAGCTATGCTCTATCTGATCGCTGTCAAGTGCTCCAAGCTTTATGTTAAAATCACGCCTGCCCAAAGTGCGAAGATTTTGAAGAGCTAATAATATATTTCTTACCAAATTCTAAAAACTCCACACTTTTCTTCTTTGATCATTCACTGCGGGGGCGTACACTGACAGAAGAAAAAAGCGTCCTGACTCGCTTTCCACTTCTACACAAACTAACTGGCCGTCATTATCTGAATATACTTCGGAAACTCTGTTAGGGTATCCTGAGGGGAACATTATCGCAACGCCTGCCTGTGCGGTATCTGATCCATAGGAATTTGCGGTAATAGTTAGAGCTGCAGTTTCAGAATATGGTTGGAACACTGGAAAGGGACGCCAATATAAAACAAAACCAGCAGTATTATTATCTAGTTCATTTTAGGGGGACATTGGGAAACCGCTTTTCGGGGCGGGGGAAGTTGAGAAAAGGGGTTACTGGGTGAGAATAAAGACATGGTTTAATATTGGCGACGAACTTTTTGCGTTTTGAAGAAAGCGAATCATTCAAACACCGCTCTAAATTAAAGCTGAGATATCAATAGTTAGAGTTGCAGTTTGATAAAAGAATAAGAACACTGCTACTAAATTGAAATGGCTACGGTCGAATCTTAGGTTTCGTCTCGATCGGACTTAGTTACCTAATGGCCATATATTATTTAGGTTTCGTCTCGATCGGGCTAAATGGCCCTTTAGGTATTATTATGTGGCTTGCAGCGCCGCCAAATTTGACACAACTATTAACCCGCGAGTCACTGGGGGGCTTTTTTTTAGCCCCCCCTGAGGAATATCTAAAATATCTAACGAAACAATGTAGCTATCAACGCCAAACTTCTAGTACCTGACCGGGCATCTTTTTCACACCCTTTGCATTTTTTTTTTTATTTCGTATTTTTTTTTAAAGATAATGCTTAGTAAGTGACGTCACTACACACGATTTTGACACCAAAATCAGCTTAACTTTAGGAGACTGTACGAATGTCATGTAATAGACAAATTTGATCGAAAAAGGAAAAAAGATAAGCAAATGTCAAAGGGCTACAAATTAATGGCTATCTATTCAGATTTTTGAAAAAAGTGATTTTTGACCCAAAAATTTTCATTTTTTTTTTTTTTTTAAAACAGACAAAAATCAAAACTTTTTTAAGTTATTTAAAAAACCGGAAATATATGGAAAATAACTATGCATATTTCAACAACCATTACCAAAATTCAAAATGATATCTCTATTTTCGACTGAGTGATGACATCTAGGTGTTATGGGTAACTCGTCATGTCAAATCTTGAAATTGCATTTTGTCCTTTTTTGACCAGAGATACAGACAAATAAAGAGCACAGCACTGTATTTCTGAGGACAAAAACCTGTCTAGAAAAGTGTATTCATTTAACTGTAGGTTAATCAATTTAAATTTTGACCTTCTGTGACCTTTACTTGACCTTTCATTCACGTACCTTAAGTCAGGTGGTAAAATGAGTATCAATTTCTCGTCCTTCACGAAAAATAGTATGTACAACATGTGTTGCATGACTTTCGTATAATTTTTTGGCATAGTGACCTTATGTGACCTGACCTTGACCTTGAATTTGCCCAAAAATCCCCAATTAGTCATTCTGGATGTTGTGTATACATTTTGAGGAGCAATCCTGGCCTTGGTGTCATGGTTTGCCAACAATTGCTTTGAATGGAAAATAGTGGTCTATTACAATTTTGTGTTTGGTACATTTTTACCTTTGACCTGACCTGTGACGTCACCACTGACCTCTAGGGCAACACAAATTATTTAACGTCGATTAATTTTCCCGGGCTATCGATTGCCGTTTGGTTCAGCGCGATCGTCTGATTGGTTCCGAGGATACAAGGGGGGGCTAAAAAAAGCCCCCCGCCAGTGACTCGTGTTACAGAAATACCCCAGTGACTGCCGGGTTAAAACACCAAATACCCACATAAAAAAAATCGGGTCATCTCAGGTCATGTCAGCCGGCCAGGTCACGTAATCCCACTTCCATAAATTGCGATCGTACCACATCCACATATTTGGGCTAATTCAGTTTCAAACTTACAGGATTTCATATTGTGAACATTTTGCGTTTTGTGTTCGCGTTCGTGACCATCTTGACACTATTTGCACCTCTGGTGAGAGAAGCGCGTTGTAATCAGTGTAATCAGTGCCGGCGGGGAGGGAGGGAGGAGGGGATAGGTCAATGAGCGCTCGGCGGCGTCAAGACCACTAGGGGCTTCCACAGATTGCTCCCAGATTGGTGTTGTAGCAGGGCCTCGGCTCATGGGCGTTGAAAGGTTTTGAAAAGTGCGGTGCCAGCCGCAGTGGCGGATCTAGGTTTCGAGTCAACTGAAAATTTTCGCTCCGTTTCGTCAGTAAGAAGTTGCTGACTGGAGGAAGGGGTGGCGTCAGGTCTTCAGCACAAAAGGGTCGTTGAGTGGGGGGTAAATTATTTCCTGGAACAAAAATCACAACCTCCCAGAACGGTTTTGAGAGAGCAAATTACATACGTTTGACCATCAATTCTTCTCGTTTGGGGGAGGGGGCAATATCCTGATTTGCCCTAACGTATATCTGCGACTGCACTGGCCAGCATAAAATTTATTTCAACTTTATAAATGTTCAAAGGTGATTTTTGGTGACCTAACACTTCATCTCCGTTTTAAGTGGTTGACGTGTAAACAAAATGGGTCATGGCAATTCAGGGTTGTGAATTCAGTGTTTCTGACAATGGGGCATTCCATGACAGATAGGCCAAGCCATAACACCATTCTTATCAGATTTCGGTTAAACTGCGTGTCAGATATTATCTGGGCCGTAGATTTACGCTGTGACGTTTTCAGCCCCGTCCGTCGAACGGTTATCGAGTTATAGCCTCAACGATATTTTCGATGCTGCGCAAACCTCTAGTGTTTAGAGGGTGATGTCTCCCATCTAAATAACGTGAGTCATATAAACCTGTATATTATCAGAATCGTCAGATACTATAGGTTAATGTTTTTTAATATTCAAAAATTGTGAAATTTCAAAAAGTGATAAAAAATCAAATTAGGTGATTGTATAATGTGGCCATTTATAATCGTATTTTTTACCATATGCCGAGACATCCCTTTAACGTTAGCACGTAATAGCGGTATAACATTTCAGCTCAATGTTATTTGATCTGAGAAAACATTTTTGCTCCGAGCCGAAATGTTTTCCCAAATATTTATAAAATTTCGTTGAAATAGTATAAAGAGCGAGAAGAAAAATCCTGCTCAGCGACATTTCATACCACACTTGGGCCATAATAATTATTTGATACCTCGGTCCGAGCCACGAGCATTGAATTTTCCACCCTCGACCTTCCGTCTCGGGCGGAATATTCAGCTTGGACCTCGGTCACAAATAATTATTTTCCCAGCCCCGTGTGGAAATATATATTCCCACGCCATGATTGACCTCGATATAAAGTCTTCGATGGTAAAGTAAAATGGAGCTGGTCACCAGAACGTCTTGCGTAATATCTTTGCACGTAATTGTGCTAGAGAGCGTAACTCGTCAACAGCATTATATTTTCCTCGTCGAGCTCAGTGGCTTCGCCACGGTATCGAAACTTGTATGGACAGACTATGACAATATGACATTGAACCTTTCGAGTGGGTGAGGAGAGTAGGACGTAATCTTTTGCAGGGGTGTCTTACGGTGTTTAAAGAAATCCAGTCACTTGCATGATGGGATGTTTAGCGCTGAGATAGCAGTTTTGAAGGCCATTTCGAAAAAATCACTTGCTGCATACTCAGGTTGTAAGGACTCTCCTGTTTAAAGGGACTTTCCCATACATGCTGCATTGCACGTCTAAATGGGGAAAGCCATGCATTAAAATAGCACGTGCATTATACACATTTTGAGTTATGCGAGAATGTGTTTAAATAATTTTCAGAGGTGTGGATATAACATGTTTCGCCGTTGGCTGGTTTGTCCCGCCCTCGCTAAATCTATGGACGTAGGTATGACGTCATACGAATTGACCCGGTTCCCCAAAAAAAGGTAAGGGGGGGGGGGGCATTATGGGGTAATGTTCCTTCCTGATTATTAGAATGATCTGTTCCTATTACTATTGCCTATGTTTGACCCACCGCTGATACAAACTTTCGATATCGTAATTTATTTCATGTTCTAATACACAAAACACACCAAAGACGTATGCACCTATTACAAGAACGTTAATGCACCTATCTTTAAACTATGCATCTATAACAAGATGCACCTATTACAAGAATGCAAACCTATTACAAAAATGCACTATATATTATTAATATGCCCTATTGCAAAAACCTGCGAACGTATGCCACCTGGTTTTGGGGGTCCCAAATCCTGATAGTTCTTGTTCTTTCTAATCCCAATTTTTTGGCCCCTGTCTCTTCGAGCATTTGGATCCAGTTTAGACTGTCCCTTTTTTTCTTTGTCTCTTTGTTCTTAGTTGCACTATCACGAAGTGACTTCTTTCATCACGTTTCAAGATGTCATCTCCGCATCTTTTCTCATTAGAAACTTTAACAGACTAAAGGTTTGAGGCTTTGAACGTTCATGGTTCGACATTTGATTTGCTTTTGGTGCCAAGCCCGCCCACATGTATGGGAAAATACTTTTCTACCCTTGGGTTTTGGCAATTATATCTCACTCGTTTTTTTTTAAATCGAAAGTTACTCGGACCTACGGTCCTCGGTTACTTTCGATAAAAAAACTCGGTGAGATCATTAAATTGTCCCAGCCCCGGGCAGGAATATATTGTCCCACCTTCTCAAAAGTTCTCAAATGTACGCCGCATGTGGTGTTAAATATTAAGTAACTGCTGCCGAACACAATTATGATATTTGTTTCTCACAAACAGTGCTCAATTTCAGAAAAAGTTAAGTTTTAATATTAGGGCTGATGACGTCATATGAAGAAATTTCGGGAATAGAGAAAACGCTGCTAAATGTACGGCTATTGTAAGACCAAATGTAAAACAAGTCGACTATCATCAACATTTAGTAAAGAGTGACGACGTCATCGGCTCAGGGTCCCCGTTCAAATACACTGGGGACCGGGGATGTTACAGATGTCAAAACCAAACTCCAATTTCTTTGTGATTCGACCTCGGTGATTGTTTTAACTTATACTATACATGATTTAAATGCCTAGCACGGAAAATGGCTATCTCAACTCAAATATAATGTTAAAGTGGGACAGTCCCTTTAATATATTAGATGTTTTGTCCTATCATTAAGAGTTGTGTAAAAGAAAATGTAGCGCTTTGTCGAGAAGCTTCATATGTAAGCATGTGACTGATAAGGCAAAAGCCAGCGAGCGAACCCTTCGCCACTGACAATATTATCCTAGTTGTGAAAGCAATTATTAGACAATCATTAGGTACATGTGTACTTACTATTTTTTATCAATAATAATTTTAACCAAGCTCCTTGCTTTTAACAGCTCACTTCTATTCTTCTATCAAAGCACACAATGTAGTGGACCAAGCACCATATCCTTCTGTGACCAGAGCGCTAGCCGGTACTCTCACCCTGTTTCAAAGGATATGGGGGCCGGGACAAATTTTTGCAGAGGCCCGCCGAGAGGTTTGAGCCCCGGTCCCCGGCACAGAAAGCAAATGTCTTACTACTGTGCCAGATTGCTCCCCGAAGCACACAATATCATAACAACATGCGCCATTTTCTAATTTTTCGCCTTTTTGCAATCTATACTGAAAACGCGTGTCTGTTGTCGAAATATATTGCTTAGGAATAAAAACGTGTTGGATAAATCGGGATAATCTAGATAAATTATTTGTATTGCAAAAAATAGCTGAGAAGTGGGGCGGAAATGGCATCACGGGCCTCTTATTCCGTACGCTTGTGACATCGTCGCTCATGTCAATATTTAGATCACCAAAGGTCATGAAATTTTAAATTTGCCAAGTTTAGAATTTTGCTCAAGAATATAGTTTTATGCATGAGTGGCATTAATGATTCAGTTTATGAACACCAAGGCAGTTTCATAAAACTGAATCTTATAATGCCACGAATGGCAAATAAAACGATTTAGTGCATGCGAAGACTGACTGTTTAGAGCCACAAGTGACATATTTTTCATGCTCAATGCAGGGTACATGTTACCTGAGGCTTAGCAGTGGAAATCTACTTTGGGAATGTATGAACACTGCAGGTTAATACACCGCTACAGTTAAGCACATGGTCAATGGGAAAACAGTCTTCGGCCATGCACTAAAGACCCTTAATATCTCGGGAACTATTATAGCTTGGAACCAACGGTGAAACGCAATCGAAAGCTCTTGAAAAATGTTCTCGCTTAGGTGTCCTCAAATTGTGTATAAGGTCAGTAGCTTAAGTAATAGCAATAGTCTTCAGTCAAGAGGTAACCAAAGGTAATGTTGGCATTTTTCCCTCAAAGCTGCTCGTGGATAATTTTTACCTGATAATGCTTGGGGAATAGTTTAAAGTCATCGTACTTGCCTCGTCAAGATGATCCAAACGACCCCTGGTATAACAATAACAATCCATGAAAGGTGACAGCATAGTTCTGGCCAATACCGGTATGGATATAGAGCAGAGACTATCATGGGTGCCCAAACCCCAAGCCCAACCCAGCCGAAACCCATGAACAAGAAGCCCAGACCAGACAATACCCATTCAAATTAATAATATTATTACCCATGCCCCATTGGCCCATTCAGATATGGCCAGGATAAATTATTTTCACGAAATTCGCAAACCATTACCTAGCATGTGTCTTTCATAATATTAACATAAAAATATTAGGCAACCTGTGTGTTGCTGCTGATTTGAATTTATTCGAACACTTTGCGGTCAACATTATTCATATTTGGATAAGAACCTAGGATCAGACATGGTTAACAAAATCTGACTGCCCTATTACTACCACGATTATGTGTCAATAACTTGGCAAAATCTATGTTAAGTGTTCCTATATCGAATACCAAAACATATTTACTGGCAAAAAAACATCTGAGTGTCAAGTAAAAAATAACTCTTAGCGACATTATGCCAAAATTGCAATACCCATGCCCGCCCAGTACCCATGAGATGTAAAAAAAGCATACCCAGCCCAGACATTTGGAAGAATTGAGTGGGTACCCATGGGTGCACCCAGCCCATGATAGTCCCTGATATAGAGAACACTTTAAGGTTGGTTGATGTTTCGCTTATGTCTAGACGGGAGCGCCGCAGAAGAACTAGTGCAAAAAGAGCTAATGTTATTTGAGCTAGTAACATTAGGACTAGTGTAGAAAATCGCTAGTGGTCAAAAGAGCTAGTGGACAAAACAGCTAGGCTACGTATGAGCTAGTGCTTCGAAAGAGCTCGTCTTTTGGTGCTAGTGGACAAAAGAGATAGTATCCTCAGAAGAGCTAGTTACAAAATGGCTAGTGCGGCTAGTGGAACTTCTATTTGGTCTCTGTGTATTTTCTGCACTTAACCCTATTCCCTGCGGGCGGCCAGAATTACGTCAACCTGCGTGGGGGCAGATTCTGCCCCCCCCCCCAGAGATCTCGAGAACTGTTCGGCCGATTTTGATGGGACGAACACCATTCATTATTTGTGACAAAAGTTATCTTTTTTGACCCCTTAATTGTTTTTTTACTCAAAAATGGGGGACCAGGGTCAGGGGGCAATACATACGATGTATTTCAAGTCATTGCGGCCACGTGATTCGACTGATTTGCATGCACAAAACGTTTTTTGAGCTTTCAATGTCATGGTCTTAAATATTTTTGAAAGGACAAATGCAAAAAATAAAAATTAAGCGTACTCAGGGATGACAAATGAGAGCAAGTATTTTTTTTTAATAAAAAGTATGTGCTGTTCGTGAGTGTTTGGGACGACAGGAACGTCACATGTGGGCTTTGTTGCTGGAATCTGTTACATGTAATATATTGCGCATAGGCGGATTCAGGTAAACAACTTTTTGTCTCTTTTCGTCTCTCTGTCTTAATCTGTCTTTGTGTTTGTCTGTCTCTGTCGCTGTCTATCACTGTGTTTGTCTGTCTCTGTCGCTGTCTATCACTCTTTCTGTCTTGTCAATGTGACCGTGACTGTGATTGTGACTGTGACTGTGGTTGTCTGCCTGTTAATCTGTCTGCCTGTCTGCTTGCCTGTTCGTCTTTGTATGTCTTTTTATATTATAGTTTGAGCTTAGTTTGAAGTGTTTTGAGCCCCACCGAATGATACAAACATATTTTTAAAACTTCGCTTTAAATTCAAAATGTTTATCTAACGCCTCTGCTCTTAACCGGGAATTAGTGTGCGTGTGACTTGTATGCTTTCAGAGCTCATAGATCGCCTTGAGTGATTATGATGGCAGTGGACCTTGCAGCGGCAGACGGGACTTGCAGTAGCGGGCTTGCCTGGCAGGCGACAGCGGCATGTGGACCTGGCAGCGTCAGAATTATCTGACAGCGGCAGGCTGACGTGACAGCGGCAGTCGGACGCTGCAGTTGGAACTGGCAGCGCAGGCTGACCTGGCAGCTGCAGTTGGACGCGACAGGGAGACCTGGCTGCGACAGGTGGACGCGGCAGGATGACTTAGCAGCGCAGGTCGACACCGAAGGGAGACCTGGCTCTGTCTGACAGGTGGCCAGTGAATATACGTGTAATAGTTAATATCGTGAGTGTACAGTCTGAAGGCGCTGACCCGCTTATCCTGTGTTGCAAGAGAAATCTCAAAACGCAGAAGCAGGTTTATTCCGAATCATTAGAAATCAGGTGCCCTAATAACCCGCACGGCGCTGGGTCTCCAGCCGAACGTGCGCTGATTGGGGGAAGGGACTTTGTACCCTCGTATTTTGTGAACCAATGACCACAGCGAGAGGCACAAGGCGGCAATCGAAGGCTATCAATGGAACGAATCTAACGCATACCCGAAATTCTTCAAATTAGATCACATGTCAGGTCACTGTTAGGCCAAAGGTCACAATTAAGATATTTGAGTTTTTAGGCCATACTTTGCATCCAAAGCCTAAATTGAGACTGTTATCACTTTAAGCGCTCACAAAGGTATACTATATCTCCCACATTAAAAACCAGTGAAATTGTAAGTAAAGGTGAAGCTCAATATCAGGTCAAAAAATAAAACTGTTGGCAAGAGGTCTACGAAAGTCATGCGACACATTTTTTACACCTAAAGTTCGGTAGCAGTGGCCATTTTTACAAACCGACACCACTAAAGGATCAGGTCATTTTTGGTCAATTTTGTAATTGATTAATTTAAATGAACAAAGCGTGTTCCTAGACTAGTTTTGTCTAAAAAACATCAATACCATTTATTTGTCTGGAACTGATCCATAAAAGCAAAAAAACGTTACATACAAAATTGTGCCACAGTTACTTATACTTAGGGAACCATTAGTCCGTTCAAAACAAAGGCATTGCTTTGAAGTTTCGTTTGGGAATCATCCATATTTAGTTTTCTCACATATATGCCGTGTTTTGGAATATCTTGAGAAAAAAACTTTTTCAAATCCAAAATTTTGACTTTTTTAATTTAAGGGGTTAAATTACATTGTGAAAATCCGAGAAAGCCATTTGGTGAAAGACAATGTCATTTCATCTCTTTTCGCTCTTTTTGTTTACACTTTGCTTCATTATTCGATCAACTACGATATTGCAAGCATTTTTTATTATTATTATAAAAATGACATGACATGGCGTCATTAAAACATCGTTATCTCCCAAAGTGCTTTATCATTGTAAATAAAACTTCGTGAGAAGCCGTATGATTGATGCAGCATAAGGTACTTAAATTGGCGTTCTTATCTGTTATCGCTTTCAAGTTCTTTAGAAATCTCAGAAAGGGGGTAAAATTGAATCACTCCCCAGCGCCGCACGGCATGGGCGTAACGACCACTAGGTATACACTAGGTACACTGTACCCAGTAAAATTTGAAGGCCCAAAATTGACTGGGTACTGTACCCAGTAAAAATTGAGGAACTTAACCCTATTCCTGGAGGGATGAAAAGTATACGAATCTATCGGGGGGGGCTTATTCGCCCCCCTTCAGATCTCCGCTGCCATAAGAGCTAGAAACATGAAACTGTGTGTGACTAAAGTCGACAATAAAAACTCGTATTTTGTCAAATTTTGGTGACCTTGGGTCTTATCTTCAAGGTCAAATGACGTCATCCAAAAATTTTTGGTCGAAAACATGATTATTTCAGAAAACCTTGCCAATCTCGGAAACTATGGCAGCTAGGTGAATGCCGAAAAACACTGTAGAGCAGTTTAATTGTCTTTCACCCGTAAGGCCACCAGAAAATGACCTCAGGTCAATGGTTGGACTGATAGAGGTCACCACAAAGGTTTAAAAACTGTTTTTCAGCAAATGTTTGTTCGTTAAATAACTTTATCTAAAGTATATACAGCACTTTTTTCGTAAATCGTGTTTCTCTCGGTCATTGGGTGGGCGGAATCATACAACTTTGTCAAATTCGAAAATATTGACCCCCGGGTCAAGGTCAAGCACTGGCGGATCCATGGGGGGGAATTAGGGCCACGCCCCCCCAAAGCCTAAAGGGCCTGTTGCCCCCCCAAAAAACAAAAAACAAAACAAACAACAACGGATCAAGCCTCAACAAAAAAGCGATCGGTAATAAATGTTTAATGGCTTGCCTCTGTCCATAACTAAAAGTTTCGATGGGGAAACCAACAACAGGTCAATATTACAAATAACAGAAAGAACAGTTGTCCAGGGAATAAAACGCAAAATTTTCCGCCGCTCCGCGGCGCAATTTAAATACCGCATATATAATATGGGGGTTACAAATCGTGCCGTTTCCCATCGCATTTGTTTTATGTTGCTACTTTCTTATATTACTGTGCTAAATAGTTCGTTTTAACACTTTTTTACCACACTTTTAAACGCACAATACATTTTCAGAGGTACGCATTATGCACAATGTGACGCATTGGTGAGAATGCATATCCAGGGCAATGCTGTTAAGAAGTGCGATCATAAAGTGGGCGCCAGAAAATACCATTTCAAGTTTGCTCCGGGGCCGAAAAGGCCATTCTGCACAAAAGTGTTTATACCTTTTGCCCCGGACAGGTCGTAGGGTCCCCTTGGCTAGACCGAAAGGGCGCTGTCGAGTGAGAAGAGCCCTTAACATGCTGGAATGGACCCTAGCCAGCCAGAGTGGCCCCTCAGGTCACGTGGTCACGGGGGCACCTTTGTTTCGGCCAGATTGATCCGGCGCACCAAAACCGTTGTTACCGCCCTTGATCCAGGGCAAACTACTCCAATTTTTGCGCCGCTACGCGGCCACAATTTATTTTAAGACTTGTAGGTCTTGGACCTAAACAATATTCCAAGCTAGTATGGCTTATTCCAAATTAATGTCAATGGTTCTTGATTTTTCAATTAGCTAATTCAAGCTCCAGAAAATTGTATGGCTCATGCCATACATGCCATACTGCATTCTCCATCCTTCTAACGTGGGTTTTCATCCGTTTTGTTTGGCCCTTTNATACTATATAATATTATATATATATATATTATATATATATATTATATTTATATATATATATATATATATATATATATATATATGTATATATATATATATATATATATAGCCATATTATATATATAATACGGCTCACACGGCATGAGTTACCATTCGATACATTTTAGAATGCAAAAATACTAAGGCCATTTTAAATCAAGCTCATAAACCCTAAGTTGACCACTAATAATTATCCTTTCAGCCATTCACTACCCATCCAGGCACGTAGCCAGGATTTCGTCTAAGGAGGGGGGGGGGGAGGCGCCTCGAGAGGGCCATATCGAACGTTGAAAAGGCTACGTCCCGAGGTTGAAGAGTCCATTCTCCGTCGTTGAAGGTGCAGTAGAACGGATGAAAAGGTCTGCTCCTCCGTACTTGTGAGGGGCCAATTTGGCATGTTCATGAGATTCTTAAACCCTCCCCAGGGGCCTTTTGGTCTGATCAAGGGCCTCTTCTGGCTGTCACAGGGGCTCTTTCAACTTCTTAGGGGGCCTTTGGTCTGGTTTAGGGGCCTTCAGTCTTGCTCAGGGGCCCTTCCGACCATGGTAGGAACTGAACTGGCCTATTTTTTCCGCCTACTGACATACTCAGGGGCCCTCACCTGCCCAAGGGCCTTTGACCTGTCATGGGCCTTCGTGCTAACTAGGGGCCCTTACGTGGTTCAGGGGGTCTCACCCGCTTCAGAGCCAGTCCGGCTTGTCTAGGGGCTCTGACAACACAGCCACAGGGCTCTTTAAACGTTCAAGGGCCTCAGGTCCTTCAGAGGGGGCCATGGTGGCCCTACAGAGCCTCAGGTGCTCTAAATCATATAAAGAACCTAGCGAAGCGTGTCTTTCGTCTCCGCCTAAACAACCTAGGATTATAACTAATACGGCTTCGCGCGGTCTCGTCGGCCCTTTTCTGCGCGCTGTGCGCGCCGAAAAAGGCCCGCCGCGCCAGGCCTCGAAAAGGGCCCGCCGGGCTTCCGGGTGGGAGGGGGCGCCTCCGCCGCCCCCTTGGCTACATGTCTGTACCAATCCACTGTACGTAAATTAACTATACACATTAACTTTACCTTTTAACTATGTTGTTAGGCAACAATCATAGGCGTTATTGCATAAACATCCTTACTTTTGCATTCCATAGAGAAGGCTTGCGTTTTACACGGGCGCATTTGAATTTAATTGCGCATACTGTGGGCGCAATATCGACGTCTTCGATAATTGCGCCTTTTGCAACCTTTTCGAAAAAGGCTTGTGTCTCGCATATCGTACACAAAATGTCGCGTAACAACATCACAAAATATAGGAAAATGATCCAATAATGCTATGTGAAGCTCACAAACTCACGACTCTTTCGGTTTTCCAGGAACAGCCGATTTCCCTTACTATGGCGCAATATGGGCACTCTCCCCTACTGCGATATTTTTAACCAACTCATCTTGTATCACAAATCTGTTTTTTACACACAGGCTTTAAAAATACACACTAGTCGTTTGGAGGATTGACTTCTTGCGCTGTGAGGATACCATTTTTAAGGATGTCATTTTTTTAGCTTTTGGTAAACAAGCTTCAGGATGAACATTGAACTTTAACATGCCATTTTTTGCTAACAATGTTTCCCATGAGAATATTTAACCACAAAATCGCATGCAAGAGCTCATCCCGAAGCTTGGTTACCAAAACATCAAAAAATGATATCATTAGAACTGTTATCCTCACAGCGCAAAAATCCATCGATAAAATGATTAGTACGAAGTTACCACGACTAAGGGCGTGGATCTCCTGGTCATTGCAACGCTACAAAACCCAGTTAGAAAGCGAGCAATAATTAATGTAGTCCGTAGATGATAACTACATGAAGCACCTACTAGAACAAATATATTTTGCGATGATTGATGTCTTACAATGTGTTCTAGTTGCAGTGACGCAAAACGAAAACTTTTGATACAAGGGTGGGCATTTTTTTTTTAAAGTTCACAGAGATAAAAAGCTACGTATATCTACACACAGATAAACACTCTCCAAAATCCGATCCGATTTCAGGGGTTTATCTTAAAGTTAGGAAGAAGCTTTATCTTAACCCGCGCGGCGTAGGGGGGTAAATATTACCCCTCCCGGATTTTCTCAATAACTTGAAAACTATAACAAATAACGACGTCAAAGTCTTAGTACCTTATGCAGCATGACTTGGACGTCTTCATAAAAAAATCATCGAAAGTGAATCAGAACTTTGGGAGATAATGACGTTTTGATGACGACATGTCATGCCATTTTGGGTTGAATAACGACAAATGTTTAATGCATCGTAGAAAATATATCATAAATGCAAATTGCAAACCCAAAACTGAAAAAGGAAGATAATTTTAAATGTCTACCAAATGACAATCTCGGATATTCAAAATTTCGGGTTTTTGACCCCTCAAAATCCAAAAACTGATTTTTTCAGAAATTGTATCCAAAAATTGTAATTTTACAAGGTATTCAAAAACGGAATATATATATATATATATATATATATGAGAGAACCAAGTGTAAGAAATACCGAAACCAAATTTCCAAGTAATATCTTTATTTTTCAGTGACTGATTAGTTACTCCTCAAGCATAAGCAGTGAATAACGTCATTTTTTAAAACAACATTTTCTTATTTTTGACCTGATACAGATATATTAATGCCATTGTTGTATTTATGAGACAAAACTGACCCAGAAACATGCATTGTTTATTAATTTTAGTCAGCTTCCAGTTTTGACCTTAGATGACCTGATCTTGGCCTTTTATGGGGTCAAGTTGTACAAATGGCTGCTGCTATCGATTTTTACGTGTAAATTAACTCCTAAAACATGTGTCACAATACTTTTTTATTTAGACATACAACGGCATCCACAAAACATACGGTGGCTTTTCATGTCGAGGTGATGATGGATAAATGACACAAAAAACACTATGGCAAGGAAAACGGATAGGAACAGGATGGTTGAAATGGGTAAATGAATACAACTGAGAGTGAACTGCTGCCCCATGCGCCTGCGCACATCTGCAAGTCTGTGAAGGATAAGGTACCTACGGTAGCAAAGGATAATGCTGGGGTCCTAAAACAAAAACGCAACAACCAAAACAATGAAGATGAAGATGAGTCGTTATGCCGTAGCCTTGCGTATAACATTTTTAGATTTCACTTCAAATCGTTCAGCATTCATATTTTTTGTCTTAAATTCATACACATTTGCTTGAGAGAGTAGAGTAAGAACTAAGAAGAAAGTAAGAAACGTTCTACTTGTGTCTGATTGAGAGATCGTATTTCACAGATCTTGATATAGGATCATACTGCTTCTTGATGACAGTGACCCTTTTGTGAGCTGATCTTGACTTGAACCTTTTGCAATACAAATTCACTTTTTACTTAATGCAGGAGATGTATTACATTTGAGAGCTTTATGTGCATTGATAGTCTTAATCAAAGGATTCGAATTGAAAGTATGAACCACTAACTCAATTAACTCGATTTTTCCATATGACCTGACCATGACCTGAACTTTGACCTAACTTGAATAATTTTGGGTTAGCATTCGATTCGTTTTATTGAGAGCTTTCGATCGCCGCCTTGCGCGTCTCGCTACGGTTATTGGTTCGGAAGATACGAGGGGGTAAAATTTACCCCCCTACGCCGTGCGTTCTGCTGGAGACCCCTACGCCGCGCGGGCTAACTTTGGTAATACTTGGCAACCAATATCATTTTTCCCCCGCTGGATAAAATCCGTGGCGCCGCCCCAGCCTCCAAGAGCTTGCTCTGGGGCCGAAAATGTCCAGATTGTCCATTTTTATTTGTATGTGGTCGTCAATTATGTTAAAAGCAATGTATATCCGTCAAATTAGGCCCAACTTCAAATTAGTAAGATGATAAAAGGCGTTTCGTACATGGTGCCCCCCACATTGTTTACCTGGAACCGCCTATGCGCAATATATTACATTTAACAAATTACAGCAACAAAGCCCACATGTGACATTCCTATCCTCTCAAACATTCACGGACAGCACATGTTTTTATCAGAAAATCCCCCATTTTTTCATCCCTGAGTACGCCTATGATTTTTCATTTTGGTGATTTTCTCTTTCATATATTGAGAGCATAACATTGAATCTCGAAAAACGTTTCGTGCCATGAAATTTCGGGTCGAATCACAATGGCCACAATGGACTTAAAAAACTAAAATGTGCATATATTTTGTTGCCCCCTGGCAGGGCGTCGCCGACGGGGGAGGGGTCGGGGGGGGGGGGGGTCGCAACCCACCCGCTTTGTGAAAACCGGGGGGGGGGGTGACCACAACTTTTTTATGGCGTTTGCCGCCAGGAAGTATGCTTCCCGCCTGGCTGGCTACAGCTGAAGGCGCCTGACGATCACTGGAGCGGTTAGGACTGTGCCCGGTCACACCTCGGGTCGCTCAGCCAGTCATTTAACCGCCACGGTGACACGGCGAGTTGCGTTTATGAAGGCGTAGATATCGATGAAAGACGCCACGATCCAATCTTGACGTTAATATAATATAATATATTATATAAGATATCTATAATATATATTATATAATTAATATATATATATATATATATATATATATATATATATATATATATATATATGACGTGGGCCGGACCACCGGAGGGTCACCATGGTCGGTGGGAGGGAGGGAGCGGGCGAGCTCGGAGTTGGTGTGTGTCAGGTGATCCCAGAATACAGGTATTACCTCAGCACATAGTTAAAAACAATGTTTCCAATAAACGGAACACATTTTTTTCCTCGTATATTTTTTTATGTTGTCAACAACATATTTAAGCCTCCTGTTGAGTATGCCACCCCTATTCAAAACATACATACCTAAATCCTAACTAACAAAGTCTCCACGCGAAAATATACATCGCATACATAACAATGCATAACATGTCATAACATGTCTATATACATAGCATGTCTGCAAACTAACCAAAACAGGCACACAAAACACAATGTACATATATCACTAGCATCGTTATTTATTTGCGCCATTGCCTCCAAAGCCAACGTACCAAAACAGTCGCAACATCGCCGCCTCGGGACCGGAACACCACGGCCTGCCCCGCACGCTACCGCCGCCGCCTTCACGCTAGCTACCTTAGCCACAAATCACCGTTACTGTCAGTCAGCTGACAGTTGACACCATTTACTTTTAAGTTTGTCCAAAGACTTGTTTTTCATTGCAATGATTCGTTCTGCTCGCCAATGATTGACAATTGCCTCTATTGCCACTTCCTTAAACACCTGTTTTGTCTGACACTTATTTTATTTATTTGTAGCCAAATATTGTTTTACTATTAGGATTATCAAATTAACTACCGCCGGTCCAGAAGGGTATCAAAAAAATACCGTACTAACGCTAACAAAATCATCCTGAAGACTCAGTTTGCTTTTAATCTGTAACAAAATATGTTTCCATAGTGTCTTAACTTCCCCACATTCATATACAAAAGTTGTAAATTATCTATTTCGAAACATGTAAGGCACAACGGGCTGCCAACTACACCTCTCGTACAAAGGAATTTCCTCGTCCGAATATATCTATTAAGCACTCTAAACTGCAGTGATTGTAATTTTGTTGACGCACAGCATTTATATGGTATTTCATAAATGGAGGTCCATGTTAAATCAGTATAACCTTCTCCCACCCACTTGTTTTGAGCGGTAGGAACTCGCTTTTCTATAAGCTCATCGTAAAAGTGTCTACATTTTACACTTGTTATTTCGGTTGCAGTTTTTTTACTATGCATATTCTGAATATGTTCTTTTCATCTTGGTTCAAAGATTCGTTCGTATCAAATCAAATTTTTCCACCTTGCTGGGATCGCGCTTACCAGGNATTCGTTCGTATTACGTATCATATTTTTCCACATTGCTGGGATCGCGCTTACTAGGCCTTTATATCTAAGCAAACATATTGTTACCTGGGGATATTCTGCTTTCAGTTGTTCTTAATTCCAAAACTGCCCATTGTGCCCGACGATATCGTCGATGAATCGTATTCCCACCTTATACATTTGTTGTATGTAAAACGAATTATTGTTTTTTTTAACTTCGTCATTAAACCATAATAATTGTTTACGAGCTTTTATGACACTATCTACGGGAGCATACATCAATGTCTGGAAACTTATAATAATATATTTATAAAAACTCGGTATTTTACGTCAGTCGACGTACGTTACCTATAGCACGGCCACAACGCAAGAAATCGCTGAGCCGCAGAAAAAGATACGAGCTTGAAGTAATCGACACCAAGTCGCCTCAGGCTTTTTGATCATCCAAATTATCCATGTCAGTTTGAGCGCTTTATACGTTTATACAATATCAGTGGCGTTTAAACCACCGTCTTTTATTCCCTGACACAGCGTACTTCGTGCCACCTTTGGAGGCCTGCTGCGCCATATAAAACGCATTATGAGCGATTCCATTTGTTTGAGGTCTGCATTGGGTATCTGAAAAAGAAGTGCCATAAACACGAATTGAGAAATTAATACAGATTTTGTGATGGCAACTCTGCCTTTGATGGTTAAACTACGCTGAGACCAGCTGTTGATCGTGTTTTTAACTTTGTTAATTACAGGATCAATGTTGTCGTCAGCACACTGTGCTGTCGCACTGAACCACACTCCTAAAGTTTTGAGTTTGGATACAGCTTCAATATTTCGGACTGCCTTTTTCTGTCTCCTATCAGCGCCCAGCCACATTAACTTCGTTTTACTTTCGTTCAAACGCGACGCGGATGCGTTACCAAACTCCCCAATCATTTCAAAAACTTTCACTAGAGATTCCTCATGCTTGAGAAACAGGTTTAGGTCGTCCGCATATTGACTCATCTTGACTTCAACACTACTTACTTCTATACCATGGTGCATGGATATTTCTTGATTTTCTTATTCTAATGGCAAGCATTTCCGCCGCCAAATTGAATAACATCACGCTTGGCGGTGATCCTTGAAAGGTACCACGAGTAGAGGGAAACCACCCTGAAGTGGTTCCGTTGTTCTTAATAGACAGCTGGGTTCCATAATACAAAAACTTCACCCAGGAGCAAAAATTAGGACAAAAATTAAAGGATTCAAGCGTGAACCATAAAAACTCATGTTCCAAAGAATCGAACGCATTTCTATAATCTATAGGCTATAGCCAATAACAACCCTGGTAAATCATCCATATTACAGTAATAAATGATATCTGCAATAAGTCTTAAATTTTCCCCAATGTATACCTCCCTTTAATAAAACCGGTTTGACTTTCATGTACTAGTTTACTAATAACTTCTGCTAATCTATTCGCTACCACCTTTGCAAGTATTTTATAAACCACGTCCAACAAACAAATCAGTCGCTTGTTTTTCAGCATTCTCAGATCACCTTTCTTAGGAATCAGAGTAAGAATCCCTCTTCTGTGTGTAATGAACAACTCCTTTCTGTCCCTCGCATCATTAAAATAGTCTACAATAATTTATCCCATTTCCACCCAAGAGAAAGAGAATAACTCAGCCGAGAATCCTGATACTCCTGCTGTCTTATTGCGTGCCATTTTTGCGAGGGCTATTCGACATTCGTCTTTAGTAACTGGACCCTTCACATTATAATCTCTCCTCTTCAGAGAGGCGGGGGTCATTGTTATCTAAGCGCAAACGTAGCATAATCAGCGGAACTCAGTGTCGTGGTATACAATGAACGATAATGCCTTACACATTCATTTAGTATCGCAGAGTTGCCACGAATAATATTTCCATCTTCCGCTTTTAGTGCTGATATGTTAGCTTAGGTACTGCGTTTATTTGTAATCCTAAGAAAATATTTTGTGGATTTCTTGCCCTCTTCTTTCCACTTTGCTTGCGTGCCAAGCATAGCAAATTTACCGCAATTAACTTTATCATTATCAAGCTTATTTTTCGACCTCTCGTATTCACCCAACAAGGCACCAGAAGGATTTTTAGCTACCTCTGCCTCCAAATAATTTACTTTATCGTATAATTCGTTTCCTATAATCTCTTTTCTCTAGATAAAGTTGTACTTTTCTTTATTGCTAAAACCCTTATATTACTCGGTAGCATTTCCACTTCCACGCCTTTTTAATGTCACCTTCGTAGTAATTCTGGCCTGCTTTAGCGTCTGCAATTTCCGGTCTCACTGATCGCACAAATGCCTCACAATTGAGTAACTCATGATTGAAACGCCAAATACCGGGTCCACGTTTTTCCTATACTAAAGTCAGCGCATGCGACGATACAATTGTGGTCACTCAAAATCCCAGCATCTATCCGGCTCCGTACCACCTCATTAGCGAATACAATGTTGCTGACAAATATGAAATCAATCCGTGATTGCGGTAGTGGTGTCGTCCTACGCCACGTATATCGTCTGGTCGTGGGATGCTGCTTTCTCCAAATATCTACCAATTCATCTAGAATGTTACGCAATTTTTTGGCGGATCTGGTATAGCTTTACTCTATCTGATCGCTGTCAAGTGCTCCAAGCTTTTATGTTGAAATCACCGCCTGCAAACGCGCGCAGATTTGAATGAGCTAATGATATATTTCTCACCAAATCTAAAAATTCACACTTTCTTCTTTGATCATTCACTGCGGGGGGTACACTGTCAAAAGAAAAAAGCGTCCTGACTCGCTTTCAACTTCTAAACAAACTAACCGGCCGTCATTATCTGAATATACTTCAGAAACTCTATTAGGGTATCCTGAGGGGAACATTATCGCAACGCCTGTCTGTTTAGTATCTGATCCATGCGCGAACACCATGTGCCCTCCCCACTCGGATCTCCAAACATTGTCGATCTCTGGGTGCGAATGTGTTTCTTGTAACATGACAATGCTATGTTGATACACTGTGTGGAGGTGCCTAAACACGGACCACACGTTTAACCGTGTTCCTCAACCCCCTGACGTTAAACGATATTACCGATACACTCTCCATGTTACTCATCCCTACTCCACGTACTAGTTTAAATTGAGCGTATATAAAAAGTGCTTAAGTTCTCGAACCCAAGTGAATATCTCAACAAAATATTTACCGAATCAATGATCTTGGTGATCTATCATCTCAGTGGATCAGGGATTCAGATATCAGAGATCGGATCCCTGGATCCATGTGTTTTGATTCACACACATACCGGGATCCTAGCATTCCATATCCAATGTTGAAAGCCTTTTGCCACGACGTAGTGTCTCGCCTTGTCGAAATAAGGCCATGCCTCGTTGAGGCAGGAGCGTCCACACAAAATTGTGGGCGGGGGCAGCCTGGTGTTTGCCCCCCTTATAGGGTTATTGTTAAAATCCTGCTAATCCTTGAGGCTAGAGTACTTTCCTGTGGGCCCAGGTCTCTAAGGACCCCCCCCCCTCCCCCGCCACGGGAAAAAACATGCAAATGTGGCGCAAAGGTAGCATTTCACTGTCAGACCCAATTAGTGGTGCCAATCGGTACAAACATTTTCGGAATTCCAAATTTGTTCGAAGACTGATTCGGTTTTCGGACGGACATAAGCATATTTCTTTTGACATTTTCGGACATCCAATGCCCAAGAATGACTTGTCGTGAAAATTACTTAGTAACTTGTTATCAATAAATATTTCCTGTATATGAATGTTACCCTCCTATATATATATATATATATAAGATATTGTGCTTACGATATATCCTTAACCTGTAACGTTATTAGACTCAAATGCCTATATTTATGCACATATGTTTCAAATGCCTATATTTATGCACATACATTCCATATCAAACATTGTTTTCTGCTTTCGGACAAATTTCGGACAAACAACGTTTTTCTGACAGTTTCGAACGGACAGCTGACCATGGTCTTGAACATTGCTCGGACTTCGGACAAATATTTTCTGAAACTGGCGCCACTAGACCCAATGCAGCGTCTTCCCTTCGCTGGCACGTGGTATTGTTTACCTGAGGTCAGGCTGGCTGCTGCCTCCCGCAGTGGTATTGTTTACCTGAGGTCAGGTTGGCTGCTGGCTCCCGCAGTGGTGTTGTTTACCTGAGGTCAGGCTGGCTGCTGGCTCCCGCAAGTGGTGTTGTTTACCGAGGTCAGGCCTGGCTCGCTGGCTCCGCGATTGGTGTTGTTTTACCTGAGTCAGCGGCTGCTGCTGCCCGCAGTGGGTTGTTTACCTGAGTCAGGTTGGCTGCTGACTCCCGCAGTGGTTTGTTTACCTGAGGTCAGTTGGCTGCTGGCCCCGCAGTGTGTTGTTTACCTGAGGTCGGTGGCTTGCTGGCTCTCACAGTGGTGTTGTTTACCTGAGTTCAGGTTGGCTGCTGGCCCCCCAAGTGGTGTTGTCTACCTGAGGTTCATGTCGGCTGCTGGCTCCCGCCAGTGTGTTGTTTACCTGACGGTCAGGCTGGCTGCTGGCCCCCGCCAGTTGATGTTGTTTAACCTGAGGTCCAGGTTGGCTGCTGTTCTCCCGCAGTGGTGTTGTTTAACCTAGGTCAGGGCTTGGCTGCTGGCTCCCGCAGCTAGTGTTGTTTACCTGAGGTCAAGGGTTGGCTGCTGGCTCCCGCAGTGGTGTTGTTTACCTGAGGTCAGGCTGGCTGCTGGCTCCCGCAGTTATTTGTTTACCTGATGTCAGGCAGGCTGCTGGCTCCCGCAGTGGTTTGTTTACCTGAGGTCAGGCTGGCTGCTGGCTCCCGCAGTGATGTTGTTTACCTGAGGTCAGGCTGGCTGCTGGCTCCCGCAGTGGTTTGTTTACCTGAGGTCAGGTTGGCTGCTGGCTCCCGCAGTGGTTTGTTTACCTGGGGTCAGGCAGGCTGCTGGTTCCCGCAGCGTTTGTGTTTACCTGATTTCAGGCTGGCTCGGCTCCGCAGTGGTGTTGTTTACCTGAGGTCAGGTTGGCTGCTGGCTCCCAACAGTGGTGTTGTTTACCTGAGGTCAGGTTGGCTGCTGGCTCCCGCAGTGGTGTTGTTTACCTGAGGTCAGGTTGGCTGCTGGCTCCCAACAGTGGTGTTGGTTACTAGAGGTCAGGCTGGCTGCTGGCTCCCGCAGTGGTGTTATTTACCTGAGGTCAGACTGGCTGCTGGCTCCCGCAGTGGTGTTGTTTACCTGAGGTCAGACTNCCATTCTGTTTCTTTTGTCAACCTCCATCGATAATCATACAATTTGACTTGACCTTGAAATGACCTCAGGTTAGGTCAGGTCAATTTGTATAGTTTGACATAAAAAACTTTGACTCATACGATATATGGTTTGATGCGCCGTATTGTGATAAACACGATGGTGACAAAATTACTGCTCTGCCTTTAAAACTTAAGAAGTTATTAACAAAAAAAAAATGTTCAGTAAAACTAAGCATTTTGACCTTCGCTGACCTTTGGAGCCTTCACTATTGAATTGATTAAAAAATCTGAGGACATGTTGGTTAAAGAGTGTTTCAAGAGCATTGCAGTGCCTTTTTTCGGATCGATTCTAGCTAAGTTGGTTACTGAACTATCCCGGATTATGTGAAGCAATGTTTAATTTACTCGAAATATGGTAAAATTTGACAAATTTTGACCTCTGGTGACCTCAATAATTACCTACAAAAGTAGTATGTGTATTTTATATAGTACTCGTCACGGCCTACCTCATTCCGTTTTCCGCTCCTCGCTACGCTTCGTAGTTTTCGAGGTCTCTGGGGGGGGGCGGTTATCCGCCCCCCCGTCGGTTCTAAGTTGGTTCAGACCCCCGTCGGTGCTAGGGTTAATCGGCTTGACGATGAATAAGTCGGACACCCGTTTGAAGCTTCGCACAGTTCTGAAACAACAATGTAAGCGAGGTATAATCTATGGTGAGTATGTTATAATGGTGGACACCTCAAATATGTTTTATGTCCCTTGGTTATATGATATAAGACAGCAAGACAATCTGGAAGACAACAGAAGAACCAATGACTACAGCAAGTTGTACATAAAACCCGAATCATTTTGTGAAGATGAAATAGATTAGCGGATTCCCACGTGCATTGCTGGCCGTTCCAGCGCTACAGACATAGTTTTCAATTTGCAACAAGGTGTCCTGTATTTCCTTACTTTATTAATTATGTGGATGGCTGGCATGATGGACATAATTGTCAAAAAAATGTGTAAAAATCATCAATAACATGCCAAGCAGACATGTGCCGGGATCCAGCTGAGATCTGGATATCTGTGTCCTGTGTCCCGGTATCCACTCGAGACACCAGATCCACGTACACAATAAGCCGAGGGATCCATCAAGATCCCATATCCTGATATATTTTATGCCTAGGGATCCACTGTGATCCCAGATGCCACTTCGGGATCCAGGCACACTTTTAGGTACCTTCTTGGTAATAAATTACACTATATGTTTGCTAATAGGTACAACTTACAAGGTAATTTGCATGTAAACATTATCTACATAGCACATAAGCAAAACAGAGGCCACAGACTTTGAGTCCCTGCATAATGTGTTTCAATATATAAGGCTCGTTTTCAATTAGAGATCCACTGAGATCCAAGATCCTGAATCATTTTACGCCGAAAAGTCTAAAATAATTACAGATCCTCATGCATTTTATACAATGGTTTCCACTGGGATCCAAGATCTTCATGCATTTTATATTGTCAAAATAGATGTAAAGATGATCGATAACATGCCAATTATATATTTTTAGATTATGGTGGATTTAATTCTAAAAATACAGAATTGGCATGTTATCGATCATTTTACATCTATTTTGACAATCATGTCCATGGTGTGTCAAAGGGGGTCGTAACGAACGGAGTTGAGTACATCTGCTGACCAATAGATGACACTTTACGACCAGATCTAGTTTTTTTTCACTTTCTCTCCGTATATTTAACATGTTGCCAACAACATATTCAACCCTCCTGTTTAATATGCTGCCCCTTTTTAAAGACATACATACCCAAATCCTAACTAACAAAGTCTCCACGCGAAAATATACATAGCATACATAACAATGCAGAACATGTCATAACCTGTCTAGTGTCTACATACATAGCATGTCTGCAAACTTATCAAAACAGGCACACAAAACTACAGAATGTACACCAGTATGTATTATCTGCCGCCATTGCCCCCCATAAACCAACGAATCAAAACAGTCGCAACATCCCGCCACCGGGACCGGAACACCATTTGCCTGCCACCGCCACGCTACCGCCCGCCCCTCTCACCTAGCTACCTTAGCCACAAACACGTTGCTGTCAGTCATACACCATTACTTGAAGTTTTCCAAATGACTTATTTTTCATTGCAATATTCCGTTCTGCCGCCAATAGAGTGCAATTGCCCTACTGCCACTTCCTAACACCCTGTTTTCTGTCACTGATTCAATTATTTTGTAACCAAATATTGTTTTACTATTAGGATTTTCAAATAACTACCGCCGGCCCAGAAGGTATCCAATAAACCGTGCTAACGCTAACAAAAAACCCGAGACTATGTTTGCTTTATATGGAAAAAAATGTCCCATATTGTTCTTAACTCCCCACATTCATATAAAGTTGTTTTTGTTGAAGTTACCTTGCTGTTTTTGTAAAGAAATATATTTCGAAACAAGTAAGGCAAACAATGGGCTGCCAAACTACACCCTCTCGTACAAAGAGAATGTTCTTGTCGAATATATCATAATTAAGCACTCTAAACTGTAGTGATTAATCGTGACGCCAACAGCATTTATATAGTATTCATAAATGGAGGTCCATGTTAACCAGCGCACGTAGGGGTAAATATACCCCCTCCCGTATTCCGCAATTAAACTTGAAAACGGTAACAATACGACGCAAAAATTTCAGTACCTTATCCAGCATCAATTTGTTCTTCCTAAAAAAATCATTAACTAAATTTCAGAACTTTGAAAGAAGATAATGACGTTTTGAGACGTCAGTCATCCATTTTTGGTTGAATAACGATAAATGTTTGATGCATCGTAGAAAACATAGCTTTAAAGCAAATCGAAAACGCACAACTGTGTAAGAAAGGAAATTAAATTATCTACAAGATGGCAATTTCGGATTTCCATTTTTTTTGTTTTTGACCACCCAAAAACAAATACCCCCAAAAAATACAAGGTATCTAAAAAAACAGGATTATATATATGAGAACCAAGTGTAATGCATACCCAGACCAAATTTCAAAGTAATAGCTTCATTTTTCAGTTGACTGATTGCGGTCTCCAAGCATAAAAGTAATAAATGACGTCCTTTTCAAGAAACATTTTTATTATTTTTACCTATACAGATATATTAAATTCATTTTTGAGTTATGAGACAAAACTAACTAGAATATTCTATGCATTGTTTATTGCAAGATTAGTTTCCAGTTTTTTTTTTTTCAATTTTTTTTGGAACACCTTCAAGATTGAACCTGGAGGCCTCTTGCACCAAATTAATCTACCCGGTGGAAAAACATTATTCCAACCCCACCGATATAAAGCTACCCAGCCGGACTATTTTCTTTCTCTTGCACCAACGAAGCAGCCAACTTTAGGTTGCTTACGCTTGGTGCAAAGGGAAATAAAATACCGGCCTGGAGACTTGATGTGGCTGGTTGGATCATTTTTAACCCCGGGTAGATATTTTGGTGCCAAGAGGCCTCTGATCTTGCACCTTCTACGGGTAAACAAGTGAAAACAAGACTGTTTCTATCATTCTCACGTTGCAAAATAACCCTTTAAAACATTGTTCACAAGCTCTTTGGAACATCTTCGATTGACAGTGACCTGTTGTGACCTGACCTTGACTTCATTTGCATGCAATTTCACTTTACTTATAGGCAATAAGATGTATTACACCTTTGAAGATGTATGTGCATTAAAAACAGTCTATTAATCAAAGGATTTTAATTTGAAAGTATGGAACCATTAAACTCTAAATTAACTAACGAACTTTCCATATGACGCTTGACCGAATGAGCGCCTCCCAATTTGGCACCTAATTTGAAAAATGTCGGTATGACCATTAGTATTGTTCATTGAGAAAGCTTTACGATCCCGCCTTGCGCGTCTCGGCTGCAGTTATTATTGGTTCGGAAGATAAGAGGGGGGTAATATTTACCCCCCCCTACGCCGCGCGTTCGGCTAGAGACCTTTACGCCGCGCGGGTTAAATCAGCATAACCTTCTTCCACCCACTTGTTTTGAGCGGTAGGAACTCGCTTTTCTATAAGCTCAGCGTAAAAGTGTCTATATTTTACACTCGTCATTTCGGTTGCAGTTTGTCCTGTGCATATTCTGAATACGTTCTTTTCATCTTGGTTCAAGGATTTGTTCGTATTTAACATCAATTTTTTCCACCTTGCTGGGATCGCGCTTACTAGGCCTTGATATCTAAGTATACATATTGTTACCTGGGGATAAGTTGCCTTCAGTTGTTCTAACTTTAAAAGTTGCCCATTGTGCCCGACGATATCGTCGATGAATCGTATTCCCACTCTATACATTTGCTTTATGCAAAACGAATGCTTATTTCTTTTAATTTCGTCATTAAACCTTGCTTGCTTGCGAGCTTTTATGGCAATCTCTACGGAAGTATGCATTAATCTTTGGAAACTTATCATAATATCTTTATAAAAACTCGGTATTTTAACCCGCGCACTGCAGGGGGTTCGCGTCGAACACGAACTGCAGGGGGGGTTGATTTCCGCCCCCCCGTTGAGATCTCCCAAAACTACGCAGATCTGTGAGCGACGAAGCAAAAGACAAGGCATTGATATAACTCTCCCAACAAGTTCTATGAAAGTGTTTTCCAGGATGGTTTTGGATCAGGGCACATATGAGGTCACAGTTAGGTCACCAAAGTCAGATTTCCGTTTAGGGACTCTTGTTTCCAGAAACCCCCGCATTATCTCGTAAAATACTGATAGCAAGGAGCAAACATTAGAGAGGCAATCATAAGCAATTAAATTTGAAATCGTACTGAGCTTCAGAGAATCAATAGTTTAGGCTCCAACAGTCATGAAAGTGCGAAAAATACTGCTTTAAGACAAAACAGATTTTCGTTGAACAAGCATGTGCGACCCCTAAGGAGAAAGATAGAGAGATTTTTGACGCCGATCGGTATGTGTGCGAATTGATGACGCTTGGGAACATTATACGTAACTAAGGTAAGTTCAATTCATAAATTCTGACTTCAGATACAAGGTGCATCTTGATGACCAGGTAGTTCATGTTGCAATATGGGAACGCGCGACGATTCGAAGAATCGAAACATCATTGAGTGTCAGGCCAACTCCGTCATTCTATCTCTTTTTTATCAAGAGTGTTAATTAGCAAATTATTGTGTGCTGGGAAACCTCAGATGGACCTCAGATGACCTGTCTATCACAAAAGGCCAACAACTGCACCTTATCATTTTGTAGATGAGCTTTAAATAGAAGTATGATTAAGCTAGAAAGTAAATTAGTCTGATCCAATGGCCTAGTCATTCTTTGCAGAATAGAGGAAGAGCCATTTGGTTTATCTTCCCAGTTTCAACTGGCATAAATGCGGAGTTCAGGAAATTGACGCTGACCTTTGGCACCACACACGCAAAAGAATCGAGATATAGATAGGAATGTAGGGTACTTGATATTCTTATGAAATCCTGCAAAGAAGAATTCAACTATTCGAAATATAATACGGGCTTTGGCAATGAACCGCAAAGCATCATTTAAGTGTGGTCACTTGCCCATGGACTTGTGCACCTGACCTTGACCCGATGACCTGAAGTCCAAAATTTTCAAAAATGTGAAAGGTTAACTTACATTGCCCATGGAGATAGGTGAAATGACGAAATTGGCGGGCGCATGCAGCGCCGCGTTTATACCACCTACTCCTGGAAATAACCTGGGGGCGGAAATCACCCCCCCCTGCAGTGCGCGGGTTAAGTCGGTCGACGTACGTCATAGCGCGGTCACACCGCAACAGATCACTGAGCCGCAACAAACCAATACGAGCTTGACGTAATCGACACCAAGTCGCCTCAGGCTTTTTGATCATCCTAATTATCCATGTTCAATTTTAGCGCTTTATACATGTGTACGATATCAGTTGCGTTTAAACCACCGTCTTGTATTCCCTGACACAGTGTACTTCGTGCCACCTTTGGAGGCCTGCCTCGCCATATAAAGCGCATAATGAGCGATTCCATTTGTTTCAGGTCTGCGTTTGGTACCTTAACAGCGAGTGTGATAAACACCAATTGAGAAACTAATAAAGATTGTGTGATGGCAACCCTGCCTTTGATGGTTTAACTACGTTGAGACCAGCTGTTGATTGTGTTTTTAATTTTATTAATTACAGGATTGATATTGTCCGTCGAGGCACCATGTTCGTGTCCACTGAAATCCACACACCTAGAAATGTTTGATTTTAGAACAGCTTACAATAGTTTCGCCACTGCCTTTTTCTGTCTCTACATGCGCCCAGCCACATTAACTTCGTTTACTTTCGTTTACGACGCAACCCAGATGAACATTACCAAACTCTTCAATTATTTCAAAAACACTCATTAAAGATTCCTCATCCTCGAGAAACAGGGTTAGGTCGTCCGCATATTGACTCATCTTGAATTCAACGTTGCTTATATCTATGCCATGTATATTTTTCGTTTTTCTTATACTTATGGCAAACAATTCCGCTGCCAAATTGAATAACATCCCGCTTAGCGGTGATCCATGAAATGTGCCACGAGTAGATGGAAACCACTCTGACGTAGTTCCGTTGTTCTTTATAGATAGCTGGGTTCCAGAATACAAAAGCCTCACCCAGGAACAAAAAATGGGACCAAAATTAAAGGATTCAAGCGTGTACCATAAGAACTCATGTTCCAGGGAATCAAACGCATTCCTATAATCTATAGCTAATAACAACCCTGGTAAGTCGTCCATATTACAGTAAGAAATTACATCTGCAATGAGTCTTAAATTTTCCCCAATGTACCTCCCTTTAATAAAACCGGTTTGATTTTCATGTACTAGTTTACTTATAACTCCCGCTAATCTATTCGCTATGACTTTTGCAATTATTTTATAAACCACGTCTAACAAGCAAATCGGTCGCTTGTTTTTTAACATTCTCTGATCACCTTTCTTAGGAATCAGAGTAAGTATCCCCCTTCTGTGTGTAATGAACAACTCTTTTCTGTCCCTCGCATCATTAAAATAATCTACAATAATTTCACCCAGTTCCACCCAAAAGAAAGAGAAAAACTCAGCCGTAAATACTGATACTCCTGCTCTCTTATTGCGTGCCATTTTTGCGAGAGCAGTTCGACATTCGTCCTTAGTAACTGGTCCTTCACATTATAATCTCTCCTCTTCAGAGAGGCGAGGGTCACTGTCATCTAACGCAAATGTAGCATAATCAGCAGAACTCAGTGTCGAGGTATACAATGAACGATAATGCTTTACACATTCATTTAATATCGCAGAGTTGCCACGAATAACGTTACCATCTTCCACTTGTAGTGCTGATATGTTAACTTCGGTACTGCGTTTATTTGCTAACCTCAGAAAGTACTTGGTGGATTTTTCCGCCCTCTTCTATCCACTTTGCTTGCGTACAAAGCATAGGCAAATTTTCCACGATTAATATCTTGATCAAGTTTATTTTTCGCCCTTCGATATTCTTCCACCAATGCACCAAAGGATTCTCAGCCAAACTCTGCGCTCCAAATGCTTTACTTCTATCGTATAATTCATTTTCCCTAATCTCTTTTTCTCTAGATATGGTCTTACTTTTCTTTATTGCTATAACCCTTATATTACTCAGTAGCATTTCCACTTTCACGCCTTTTTTAATGTCACCTGCATAGTAATCCCAGGAATAAGAGAATAACAAATAAGAGAATATGTTATTCTCTTATTCCTGGTAATCCTGACCTGCTTTAGCGTCTGCAATCTCCTGTCTTACTGATTCCACAAATGCCTCACAATTGAGTAACTCATTATTAAAGCGCCAAATACCGGGTCCACGTTTCTCCGTGCTAAAGTCAGCGCATACAACGATACAATTGTGGTCACTCAAAATCCCAGCGTCTATCCGGCTCCGTACCACCTCATTACCGAATACAATGTTGCTGACAAATATTAAATCAATCCGTGATTGCTGAAGTGGTGTCGTCCTACGCCACGTATATCGTCTGGTCGTGGGATGTTGCATTCTCCAAACATCTACCAATTCAAGTTTCATCTAGAATGATTCGCGCAACTTTCGGATCTGGTGTTACTAGACTCTTTCTGATCAAAGTCAAAGTGCTCCAAGCTTTATATTGAAATCACCGCTGCAAACGTTGGCGAAGATTTGATGAGTTAATAATATGTTTCTTACCATTTCTAAAAAAATCACATTTTCCTTCTTTGCTGATCATTTGGCTGCGGGGGCGTACACTGACATAAGAAAAAAGCGGCCTGACTCGCTACCCACTTCTAAACAAATTAACCTTAACCTGCCGTCATTATCTGAATATACCTCAGAAATTCTGTTTGGGTATCCTGAAGGGAACAATATCGCAACGCTGCCTTGTGGCAGAATCTGATCATGCGCCAAAACACTATGTTCCCTCCCCACTCTGATCGTCCAAACGTTTTCAATCTCTGTGTGCGAATGTGTTTCCTGTAACATGACAATGCTATGTTGATACACTGTGTGAAGGTGCCTAAACACAGACCGACGTTTAACCGTGTTCCTCAACCCCCTGACGTTAAACGATATTACCGATAAACTCTCCATACTACTCATCCTTACTCAACGTACTACTTTCAATAGAGTGTAACTGTAAGTACACTGAATGGCATTGGCAGCGACGGCGGCAGCTTTGCGATATGTGAGACCTCATCAGCGCTATCCGGTCCCCCGGTAGCAACATCGAGCCGTATAGCAGAGACTGGTGGGTACCAGCACTGCCGCGAGTCCTATTGTCCCCTCGCGGCCTGTAAGTTTTAATAACCGCATACGTTACTACAGGTGCGCCTTCCACCCCTCTCCCACCCCCGCCCTCTTCCCCTAAACGCGTCCTTGACCTTGGCACACTGCCAACCAAAGCACGCAGACCGCTTTGCGCCCGGACGCGGGCCGGGATACTATCTTACACAAATAACTCTCTACAAACCAGCGTTGCATGTGCCATTGTGCAGTTTTTTCACAACTAATAATAAATTACTATCATTAACGCTCCATCAACAATGTCTACAAACCTACATTTGCGAAAGAGGCCACTCACGACACAACAGGGCCGAATACTCGGCAACTGATTAATTCAGTAGGGCTTAACAGACAAGCACCTCAGGTGAAACTGTTCCAGTGTATGTGCTCGCTGCACAAACAGAAACGGACTGATATCAGTCTACAGTATTCCGATCAATGAGCATATCGTTTCCATAGATGTACACACTACACAGGGGAAGGTAACAAAATATTCTCGCGCCCGCCTAGACACGGGCACACAGGTACAACCCACTTGTCTGCTGCGATCTAACCTATGCCCATCCTTACGTTAAATAAACACTACCACGTTAGACTGTGACGCTTTCTTACTGTCAAGCAAAAATCGGCCAAGTGCCCCACGCACCCACGACGATTTACAGTATTATAGCATTAAATCAAACATTTTCTTCCAGAGAATGCCATAGGACACCAAGCAAAGTTAACTAAATTGCTACAAGCAAAGTTAACTTAATTGCTAACAAAACAACGACAATTCTGACCGTCACCGAGGTCAGCAAGCATCACCGATGCCAGCGTGAGTACACAGTTCTCACAGAGCGCTCAAACTCACCAAGAGCCGTATCATGTTCGTGGTGCAAGTTATCTCGATCAGAGACTTACTCAGACAGAAGCACCCATCAGAGAAGGTGGATCGTCAGGATCGCCCGGAAGTCCAGGTGAAGAGAACGAGCCAGGCACCACCACCTCCATCAAGTCGGAAGACGTGGCCGTTCCAGGCGGCACCGGGCCCGACGGCGCAGCCACACCAGGCGATGACGGGCCCGACGGCGCCACCGCACCAGGCGACGCAGCCGCTCCAGGCGACGCAGCCGCACCAGGCGACGCAGCTGCACCAGACGACGCAGCCGCACCAGACGACGCAGCCGCACCAGATGACGCAGCCGCGCCAGACGACGCAGGCGTACCAGTCGACGCAGGCGTACCAGTCGACGCAGGCGTACAATACGACGCAGCCGCGCCAGACGACGCAGCCGCACCAGACGGCGCATCCGCACCAGACGATGACGGGCCCGACGGCGAACCAACATCGGACGATGCAGCCCACAGACGATGCGCCGCCCCTTCCACCGCGGCCGCCGACAGCGTTCCGGAGTGGGGCCCGCCCACAGCGGCGTAGGCCCGACCCAGACCGGATCAGCAGCCACCGGGCGCCGCTGCCCGCCGCCGCCGCCGCCGCCCAGAATCCGCCGCAGGGAGTTCACTTCAGGGACACGGATGTTGGGGCCTCTCTGACGGTCCGGCAGAAGACGTTTTCCCGCGACTGAAACACAGAGGCCACTTTTGGAGCCGCAGATTCCTTCCTCGCCGAGCGCTGGCTGAACAAGCCCACTGATTCGACCGCCGGTGAGCGATCCGACAGATACAGCGGCGCCATCTGTCGCACCGCCAGAACCGGCCGACCCCGAGTGACGACCGAAACGGTTCAGATCAAATCGCGCGTCAAATATCTCGTCTCGAACCCTCCTCTTCACAAACTTGCATATGACCCTGCTATCCCCCTGCAAGCGATGAGCCACCTGTATGTCGGCCGTGGTTAGATGTGTACCAGGGATCCTCTTGTTGATGGCAAGCAGACCTTTTCTTCAACGTCTTCGTTCGTCGAGCGCTGACCAAACTCTGCGCACGTGACAATCAGAGACGAGAGACGTCTGTTCATGTCAATGCTTTCCACTTGATCCCGAAATTCTTCATTGATCCTGATCTGATCATCGAGGAGTTGACCAAGAAGCTCAATTTTCCAATCCCTGTCCATGGCTTCCGACTCCATCACGTCCCAGCCGCCTCCAAGTTCATTACTGGCCTCGAATGCCGCGTTGGCAGTAGCGATTGCCGGAGCTGATTAGGCGCTAATGTCAGCAGAGCTGACGCCACTGAGCCCCTCTACGCCCTCCGGCGCGGCCGCCAGCGAGGCCGGCGACCTGTCGCTTGGCAGAAGGCAGCTCGGAGTCGCGAGGCGATTTGGAGCCACGCTCGGGCGCCGACCGCTTCGCCTTGCGCCCCTCAATGCGTCGCGCCATCTCCGGCACCGAAACTTGCACCTTTCGGCGAGCGGACATTACAGTGTTGCTGTCAGCATCCGGCGTCAGATAATCGGTAAAATCTGACTCATCCACGCTCTTATCAGAGTCTATTGACACACTCGTCACTCGCAGTCAGTCTGGTGTCACCAAATCCACATCACCACTCACCGGTAGATAATCACTGAATGCACTATTTGTCCTCACTGTCCGAAAATAGTTTAAATCACGCCATTTACGGCCAGCACGCACCGCACCCAGCCACAGTCCACCGNAAGAATTTAAAGTGTAAACCATTGCTTGTAATGAAGCTCTCAGTAATGCGCTTCTAATGAATAGTTATTTATCAACTTTCGAAATTTAAACTTATTAGAGCACCAAAATAAGCCGGACCTGAGTGTGTACCATAGGCAACTGCGGGCCCCTGACATTCAGGGGCGTAGGACTCATTTAAGTTGGGGTTGGGGGTAAGGCATTTTGAAGTCGATTCTTCCATGCAAAACGTCCATAGGCGATGTTAAAATCCGAAAAATGTTGGTGGCAGTTGCCCCTGCCCCCCCCCCCCGGCTCCTACGCCATGTCAACATCAGCATGAGTGGGCAGAGGAATGGATCATTTTCCTCCCACCCGTTAGGACGCCCTTAACGTCATCATGAGTGGGTGCCGTAACGACAACAGAAATCACGACCGAGTACTATATTCGTAAACGAAGATCCGCCCACACGACGCCATATGAGAGCAGACAAACGGCCGTCCCTGAATGCTCACGGGTACCTCTTTGAGTACTCCGGAAATGCGGAGTCGCCGCTTGTGAAGGTGCTACCAGTTGGCTGCCGAGTTCCTGTTGCACGTTGTGATGCAACCCGTCACGCATCATGGTGAAGTCGGCCCCAGATTCCACCAGGGCCCACATACGCCTGCCTCCCACCAAAACCTCTACTGCTGATGCCGTCATTCGGGACCCTGATGCGCTTCGGGTCGGTGCCTGTCCCTCGGAACCGACCGCGTTCAGTTTCCCGACTGCTTCTGATGCTGATGGGCGATGGCTGCACCATAAGCGACTGCCGAGCTTGATGGTACCTAAGTCACTCGCTGAACCTGTCGGCAATCCGCCAACCAGTGTCCAGCCCTGCCACATCCAAGACAAAATGGACGCGGCAGAGCCCATTGAAGCGTTTCATTACGTCTGGGACATTCACGTTTCATATGACCTTCCTCCCTGCAACCATAACAGCGCACCAGCCTACGATTTCCTGGCCGGTCCGCGTCACTGCCTTCCCCCATTGTCCTGCTGTTTGAAGCCTGCCCGTGGCTTCCTTCCGTCCCCTGGGGTTTGTCATTGTTCCGACCAGATGGCGGAATGAACAGCTGAGAGGCGTCCGGACCGCTAAAGCGCTGTGATGCGATGACACACTTCTGATCGAGCAATGCGTCTAAGCGCTGCTGCAATCCCTTGACGCGTTCATTGATACTCATCTCGTGTGTGCTCGGTAATGTTACCGACGCACAGGAAGCGTCCACAGAGGAATTTCGCATGGCCCTGATTGTTTCACGCTGTCGGTGAAGGTACGTGGCCAGTTTCACGGCTCCCTGAAGCGTTTCTGGATCCTTACTACAGAGTTTACCCTGCAGCAGACTCGTCGCGAAGCCCACAGAGAAAACGAATGTTAGTTACACTCGACCGTCTTATCCCCGCCCGAGGTGCCGGGATAGCGAACTGACCCATCTGTCGAATCTGATCGCGACAATCGTCAACAACTTCACCGGGCTCCTGAGCTGCATGTGCAAGCTCAGCCTGGGCATGCAGCTTGTCGATACTCGATGCGAAGCGAGCAGCTAAAGCCTCCTCCACCTCCTCATAACTAGTCTTTGTCTTAGCCGGTAGCGTTACGAAAACGTCCAGAGCTTTGGCCTCCAACAAGGCCAGGAGGCAATGAAGCCGCTCGTCTTCCTTGAGTGGAGACGCCTGGGCCTCACATCGAGATACCCATTGTTGCCAGTCGTGATCGGGGGTTCCGGCGAATGGCTTAGTTTTGGCTAAGAATATAAGTTTTGGGCCCATTTTTACTCGTGAAGGGTGATATGCCACGTAAGTGATTCGACGCGACACGTGGAACGTGTTTACGTGGTAAATGTGCACTAATACATGTATACGTCCCCAGTTGTCCTCGATTATTATTTACTGAATTGATATCGCGGCGGTCCCGCCGCAGTCTGGTGAGCAGAAAAACGTGGCAACACCGCCTCGCTGGGTAAGGATGAGCAAGGTGATACCGCCTCACTTGGGAAAGGTTAGAAAAGTTTACCACTCTTCTAGGATTGGTAAAGGGCGCATCAAGCCACCGCCGATACCTTGTGCAGCTACGGTAATGCCGTTACGGTCAATTGACTTGTCTCACCTTGGCAGAGAGATGAGAGAGGTTGACTTACCGACCGCGCCAGAATGTTAGGTTCTTCTCATTCCTCTCAGATCACTCCGACAGTCGTACGACGTTGCAGACCTCTGTATGCAGTCAGGCACAGCGGAGCACTGAGACAAAACACGACAGCGTCCTCACCCCAGCTCCGCTAGACCCCGTCTGCCGCACCACCCGGCGGCCGCGCCCGCACCCCTGTCCGCCCACCGCCGGTCACGCGCACGGGCGGACTCAGGCGTCCCAGCGGCCGGTCGCCTAACAGAGGCGCACTCAGACACTCACTAAGGGTAGGCGCCCCAACTTTTGCGCCCGGACGGCGGGCTGGGATACTATCATTAACACAAATAACTCTCTACAAGACGGTGCATGTGCATTGTGCAGTTTTTTACAACTAATAATAAATTACTATCATTAACGCTCCATCAACAATTGTCTACAAACCTACATTGCGAAGAGGCCACTCACGACACATCAGACCGAATAAAGGCCAGCTACTCGCAACTGATTAATCAGTAGGGCTTAACAGACAGCACCAGTGATAACTGTTCAGTGTATGTGCTCGCTGGACAAACAGAAACGGACTGAATCAGTTCTACAGTATTCTGATCAATGAGCATATCGCTTGCATAGATGTACAGTCTAGGGCAAAAGTTCCGTCCCAGGGCTAGTCTAAAAATCCGAACTAGTAGTGCGCAACTCTTCCCTAGTGGGCGCAGTCCGGAGGGGCAGATTTGACGAGTGTGCGGCCTGCTGCATGCTGGAATTGTTGGAACCACTGGATTCCTAACGCACCTGACACGCGGAGCGGCGTGCGCAACCGCTGAACCTCCTGCTTCGAAGCTGGGATGGAGAAGGGGGAGTGAGTGGGATAAAGTGGCTGAGTACCGCGCTGACTACAGCCCGCCGCGCTGTCGCGGGCTGTCTGGCAGTGATTCGTAATGCGCAGTGGGATTCGAGCATGAATCGAACTGGCTTGGAATGTTCGACACGTAGATGGTGAAAGGAGAGGTGATGGGATTAACCTTGCCAGTGGAGAGCGTCCGATACATACGTGACCATGCAGGGTGGGATGTGTGGAAGGGGAAGTGGGGTAATACGACCCTCAAGGCCCATCCCCTGGGGTGCCCCTAACTGAGTTTGGAACCCTCACAGCTCCATGGACAGGGTGCCAGTAGCTGTCGAATCGCTGTCGGTAGGAGTGCTATAATTTCTTAGAAGTCACAGACTAATCGTCAATATTAATTTGCTATTAAATTTACACCTCTACTGATCACTTGAACCTCTGGCATTCCTTCCTTATCAGTTTGTGAGCGTTGCCACAAGACGCGAGTATCTTGACTTCATTGCGCAACGGCACAATGCTCCGGCAATAGCACCTCTTATCCGCATGAACATGACCTTTTCCGCTTTCCTACCCGGCTGAGTCTAACAGTCGTCCCAAACGCTTGGCCAGTGTGAGGGCAGAGGTTGGGTGCCCAAATGGTCATGTAATGGATTGGGCCCATGACACTTATACCCGTTCCTACGGTTATGATTAAATCATAGTGTTACCTGAATAACCATATTAATACAAATCACATTGCAACTGCAAGCGGCGACAATTTTTATACACTTCCGTGTGCATTTTCCGACCATTAATAACCCAGCTTAACCGTCGTAACTCACCGTAAGCTCGAGCAAATTGTGACGGTGGTAACGACAAGCTTCGAATGTTTTCATTTTGTTACCAGAAAACCTCATTCCTCATATTACCCGGCATTGGCTGGGATCTCCAGCCACCTTCCATCGGTGAGGGATCTAATTTCCCTTTCTAATTTCTTTCTAAGTCCCCCTTATCTAATTTCCGAATAAATTGTCCGATTTAAACGCGACATGTGGTGATCGAAAGGTCTCAACGAGCTGAATCTAACGAAGGCTTTATAAGTGTTTTTCCAATGGATCAAATGTCAGTGTATGTCAGGTAAAGGTCAAAATTTAGGTAAGGTATCTAAGTGTATGACATATTTCCATATAAAGCCCTTCGATTGCGACCATGATCACCCAAAGTGGTATCAAAGTATAAAATACGTCCCATATTAGCTACAGTGAGATTGTTTAAAAGGGTGAAGCTCAGGTGACAAAAAGGTCGCTATGCGCAAAACATCTATGCAAGTCCTGCATCACATGCTTTACAAGGTATTCTACACGTAAAATTCGATAATTGTTATCGTTCAACCACCCGACTGCATTTACGTGACATTAGTGTTAGTTTTAGGTCAAGGTCACATTAGGTTTAAATTTGACATTAATAATTATAAATAAAACAGCATATTCTTAGAAATTTTTTCTAAAAAATACAGCATTGACTTTCATTTGTCTCTATCTGGCCAATTAAAGCAAAACGTGATTTCAAAATATAACGTCATGAGTTACTCACTGGCGGATCCAGCCGTCGNCGGTACCTAAATATAGGTTTCTTTGATTACTAAGTAATATGATACGTAATTTCTTGCTTCTCTTCATCATTTCTGAGCTTTTTCTCGTTTTTTCAAGGTGAACTATTCCCTTTAATGTCATCGACAGCAGGCAAGTAGCCAAGGGGGGCGGCGGAGGCGGCCGCCCCCCCCCCCCCTGGGAGACCTGCGGGCCCTTTTTCGGCGCGCGCAAGCGCGCCGAAAAAGGGCCACGAGACCGCGCGAAGCGCGGTAATCATGGGTCTATAGTCAACGCGAAGCGTGGTCTTTGAAGAGTTAAGAGAGCACTTCAGAGGTCTTTAGGGCCACTCAGGGCCCTCTCTGAAAAAGACCAAAGGCCCTTGGAGCGTTCACAAGAGCCCCTATGCATGTCAGAGGGCCGCCCTGGACCAAGCCAAGGGCCCGCTGAGCGGGTCAAGGCCCCGAACACGTCGAATTGGCCCCTAGACCTAGCATAGAGGCCCCTGGGAAAGCTGAAGGGGAACCTGGCATGTCCGGAGGGGTCCCCTGGAAAGATCAAAAGGGCCCCTGAGCGGGTCAGAAGGGCCCCTGAACACGTCGAATGGGCCCCTAGCCAGCACAGAGGGCCCCTCAAAGGTTGAGGGACCCCTGAGCAAGTCGTATGGGCCCCTGGGCAGGTCGTATGGCCCCTGGGCAGGTCGGGTTGGCCCATGGGGAGGTCGAAAGGGACCCTGATCGGGTCAGAGGGCCCCTGGACACGTCGAATGGCCCCTAGACACCACAGAGGGCCCCTGGGTAGATTTGAGGGGCCCCTGGGCAGGTTGGAGGGACCCCTGAGCGGGTCGGAGGGACCCTGAGCATGTTGGAGGGACCCTGAGCATGTCGGTAGGGCAAAAATGCAGCCAGCACAGTTCCTTACTAGGTCGAAAGGGCCCCTGAGCAGGCTGGAAGACTCTTAGCAGACCAGAGGGCCCCTGAGAAGTTGAAAGGGCCCCTGTGCAGGTCAGAGGGTCCCCTGAACAGACAGAAAGGATCCTGGACGGGTCAGAAGGGCCCAATGCCCATGAACATGCCAAATGGACTCCTCACGAGTACGGAGGGAGCAGACCTTTTTATCCGTTCTACTGGCCTTTTCAACGCTCGGGAATAAATAGCCCCTCTCGAGGCGCCCCCCCCTCCCTGGGCGAAATCCTGGCTACGTGCTTGGCAGAGACCCTTTTGAGGCGCCGACCCCGGACGAAATCCTGGCCACTTTCAACGCTCGGAAATGGGTCCTCTCGAGGCGCTCGGGAATGGGTCCTCTCCCCCTCCTGGACGAAATCCTGGCTACGTGCATGTTACAGACCCTTTTGAGGCGCCCCCGGACGACATCCTGGCTACGTGCCTGGTTCATAGGCCTCTCTGAGGGTCCTGTGGTCCTGGTCTAATCCAGCTTATCATTTTTTTCTTCTCAAAATCACAAAAAATACAAAATCACAAAATAAAGTGGCCGAAATCCGAGGAGTTTTTCATATCCAGCTCCTTTTTTGGGGGGCCTTTCAATGCTCGGGAAGGGCCCTTTTGAGGCGCCGCACCCCCCTGGACGAAATCCTGGCTACGTGCCTGATCGACAGCGTCTTGCTTTTTCCCGTACCACGAATCCCTCAATTCTATGCGGGCAGCGTCTCAATCGTTTCTCGTTGTACAGTAGAGATGCCCTCAAACCGGAGTTTTTTGCTTGATTGATCAACAGATAATCAAAACACATCACAATAACTTCATNCGTGTTTTGCTGACCTGTCTGTCACGTGTGTGCTGGCTGGCTGCCGACAGCTCCGCGGGAGACGAACCGGCGCACCTGGCTCTACCGGATCCGTCCCTCCGTGTGTCACGAGCCGTTCACGCCGCTGCCGCAGTGTAACAACACCACCATCCGCTGGGACGACGAGGAACCCGACCCCAACCAGGTGACACTTGGCGCGCAGCATCGAGTCGCCTGTGGGCTGTGACGTCACGGCCGTCTGCAGCTGATGGCTGTCAAGTTAGCCGAGCATTCGTATTCGTGTTCAGCGTCAGTTCCGTTTTGCCCCCAACTAAGCATACTTATGTGCAGAATAGTTGCCAGTGGCCAGTGGGACCAGAACTGGTCACGGCCGTGACTGAAGCTGGGACTGGACAGGCCAGCGTCATAGGGTTAGCATTGCAGCGCCGTGACTGAAGGACAGGCCAGCGTCATAGGGTTAGCATTGCAGCGCCGTGACTGAAGCTGGGACTGGACAGGCCAGCGACATAGGGTTAGCATTGCAGCGCCGTGACTGAAGCTGGGACTGGACAGGCCAGCGTCATAGGGTTAGCATTGCAGGCCGTGACTGAAACTGTGACTACCCAGGCCAGCAGCACCATAGGTTCAGCATTGCAGCGCCGTGTCTGAAGCTGGGACTGACAGGCCAGCGACATCAGGCGGTTTAGCATTGCAGCGCCGTGACGTAAAGCTGTCACTGCAAGCTCATTTCGTGGCTGTGACTACTACTAGGTTGACCCAAGTATTAAGATTGTCTGCACCTTGAATGTACTCTGTAAAAAATCAGTCCCCTATGGGAAGCAATCTAGCTGTCAAAAACGACCCTCTAGGGGGTTACAAGAACACCTTTGAGGATTCTTTTCCAAGCCTGCCTCCTTATCGGTACTTTTTTCCACCCCTCAAATACACCCCAGGGTGACCCCCTATAGGGATTTATAAGAACACCCTTGGGGGTTCTTTTCCGAATCTGCCTCCATATAGGTACTTTTCAAACCCCCCAAATACACCCAGGGTGTTTGGATTTCAGGTGGTAATTTTACTCCCCAGGGGTCCCTAAGAAGTCTCCAATGGGGAATCTGTCAAAAACGACCTCCTATACGGAGCCTTTTTTCCACATTTCCTTCGCAGCAGCCCGAAAAGTCCCAAATTAGCACGCGATAGATCTACACCACGCGAATAACCCCTTCTGCGGTGCTATATAATTTCGCGCTGATCATGTTTGATCATGTTTGATGCCCATACCCCGGGTAGGGTTCGTGGTAAGGTAATACATGCTATTTTATTCCACCTAAAAAATAAAACTGTATTAGATATAACCAGTTAACGCTTATGATATAGGAACTCATCATGAAATGAAAAGCAAACAGTCACTAAATGACACGAATTTCAACTTAGACGTCCACGACTGATTCCATTCGAATGCCTGTACCGGTCCGATGTTCGAGTGACAATGCGTTCGTTGAGGAATTTCACGATCTCCAGTAAAACACATTTTAGATACATTGGAAATATGATGTATTAAAAGAAACCATTCCACAATATTTGCAATAAACATATCAGAAAGAAGAAAACTGAGCCATACAAAGTTTACCTTAATGTCATCGACAGCGTCTTGCTTTTTCCCGTACCACGAATCCCTCAATTCTGGCGGGCAGAGTCTCAATCGTTTCTCGTTAACGTTGTATGGTAGAGATGTCCTCAAACCGGAGTTTGTTGCTTGATTGATCAACAGATAATCAAAACACATCACAATAACTTTATTAATGATGTTAACACGCTTCTGATATGCCTGAATCACTCCGGCCATGCACCAGTGCATCTTTCCTAAAACACTTCCTCGCCAGCGAGCGTAACACCGTCACGACAACAAGTTAACTGAGCAAAAATGGCTGCCTTGCAGTGCCTCATGCGCATGCGCGTTATTTCAGGACCATTGTCCCTGCAAGCCCCTACTGGGAGGTAATTTAGCCACACTTTCTGTTCACCTCCTCACGTCGAGTTTGCAGAGCTTCCCGCACCGTTCGCCGAAGGCAAATGCAGGGATATATTTAGTTGTGTTTAGAAAAGGTGCCTTTTAAAGTACCCATAAGAAGCTTAGGGCCTAGAGCTAGTAGTTATCATTCTAAATGGGGTGTATGCATGCTATCTTTTCTAAAAAGGTGCTTATTTTAGTAACGCATGGGGACTAACATGGCAATCTGCCCACCCAATTACTCCTGGGGAATGAACTTTTTTACAGTGTAGATATCGTCGAGTTTGCGCAAAGGTGCTATCAGTTTTGCCCTGGAGTGCACGGTTTTACCTCCAGAGGTTGTAATAGAATACATGTTGCAAAAGAGAACCACATAGTGTATCCTATAGTTTGTTTTTCGTTTACCGCCTGATTTGCTTGTAAAGGGCCTCAAATGAATGGTCGTCACGCCAGTTTTCGTCATGGTTAATATATTTTTAGCCACAGAGACGAATACGATTTTTTAGAGACGGTGTATCGTCTAGTTTTGCATCGTTTACCGTAAGATTTGCTAGCAAACGCCTCAATTGAATCGTCACGCCAGCTTTGTCACGGCCAACACATTTTCATCCAGAGGTCAAAGGTCAAGAAGGCATGGGCTCCGCCAGCGGGGGGACGGGGGGACAGAGTGTCTTTTGTTTCCCCCCCAACTTTGAGCACATGACAGTAACTTTATATTTCAAGCACCTCAAACAACAGTACACTTTACCGTTCTTAACGCCTTCAACAGTAAGAATTCAGTTATTCAGGGAATTAAATCAAAATTTTGCGCCGCTCCGCGGAGCAAAAATGTAGCTCAAATTACTTTGTCAAACACCAGGGTCGCGGGGCCGGCCCGTGTTTTGGCCTTCCCCAAGCCTCTCCGGCTTGGGGAGGCCAAAGCACGGCTCGACCCACGACCCGTGCGCCTGGGGAGCGCGGTCCCTGCAGCCCCCCTCCTGATCCCCCAGTGCCTTTGTGACCTCAACTTTGGCTTGACGAAAAAATCCAGATAGTTTCCTTACTGATTTTTTGACGACGTTTCGAACATTGGTTTTGGTTTTGGTCTACGTTCCATAGGAGCCGATTTAGAAAGGGGGGGGAGTTCAAACACATACCCGCCCCCTTCCTCCCAGAAGGGCGTGGAAAATCCCGAGGCCCAGTAGGGCGTGGGTTAAACAAAAAATAAATAAAAGAGGTCATAGAGGAAAAGTGGATATACAGGGCATGATATTCAAAATTTCGCGCCGCTCCACGGCGCAGTTCCACGAATTACTGGGGGTTTATTTTTTGTCCCCTCCCGTTATTTGGTAATATCTCCTAACCCAAAAGCAGTATCGTCACCAAACTTTTACTTTTTCTTCGACATCAATTTGACACATGTTGGCCAAAGAAAGGCGCTGAGGTTATGATAGGTCGACTGGAAATGACGTTAGAGTGAAGTCATGTTCTGCGGTTTTTGTTGAAAAATAAGGTTTTGTGGAAAACGCAGTCAAATGCACATGTATTACATGAATTAAATTGGTATATACCAAATGACTGGTACTAGACTCGGCTTTCAAACTGCAATCTCGGATTTTCCGAGTTTTATTAAATTTAACATTTTGACAAATCAAACGTTATTTTTAACATTTTTTATTCTCGAAACAAGTCAAAATTGTCACACAGTTGGAATAAAATAATTAAGAGGCGTCAGGTGAATTTGTGTATCAAATTTTAAGTCGATGTCGTCAAAAATGACTGACTTAAGACCCTTCAAAGTAAAAAATCGACCACTTCTACAACATTAACAGCATAAAAAAATTTTGTTTCTGCTTTTTACTTCTATTATATGGAGAAACAAAGTTCTAAGGCAATTTTTTGCGATCTAGACGAAAAACAAACATGTTTTACAACGCCCAATGGCCGTAATCTGCAGTTTGAACTCGTGACCTCGGATGACCTTGACCTGACTTTAGATCATCAACAGCTTATAATGGTATTAAAAAGTGTCAGAAACGAAACACTTGTGGAATCATAAGTCAGTAAAAAATTCAGACATTGCTTTGAAATTTGGTTTGGGGTTTGTTTATACTTAGTTCTCTTACATATATTCCGATTTTTTTTTTTTGTTTTTGATAATTTTTCTGAAAAAGATATTTTTTTGGATTTTTAGGGGTCAAAAACTCAAAATTTTCAAATCCCGAGATTAGCCATTTTTGAAGACATATGCAATTCCCACCTTTTTGCTGTTGTTGTTTTTGATTGCTTTACACCTCCGTTTTCTACGAAGTTTCCAACATGCAGTCGTTTTTCACCAAAAATGGCATGACATGACGTCATCAAAAGGTCATTTTCTTCTTAAGTTATTTATAAAAATTTCATCAAATTTTTGGAGAAGATGCTCATTGATGGGAGAATAACGTACTGAAAGTTTCACGTCGTATCTCCTGCGTTTTTGATTATTGAGAAAACCCGGAGGGGGGGGGCAAATATGCCCCCCCAGCGGGCGCGGGTTAATCTTTCATCATTAGACATTACATATGAAGTATATATATATATAATATATACAATGTAAGGTTTCGCTAAGAAAATCCCACATCTGTGCAGGTGGTTACAGTAAGCCCAGATTTGTGCAAGTGCCTGCTGTAGCTCCCTCTGATGGGGATATGAAGTATGGAACGTTCTGTGAGCTTCACTAGATTATGTGTTTGATAGCCGTGTTCGTAGGGTGCAAGCAAGCGTGGACTTTTCTCGGGTCGCACACGGTGTGCGCTGCGTGCCACTCCCCGCGATCGGCCGGACTTGGCGATCCATGCTTATTGCTTGCACGCGCGCATGCATGACCGACAGCCTGCTCTCTACAACAGCGACGCAACTGCCTCATGCGTCTGAGACACACCGGAGATCGGCGCTGATCCGACAGAATGGTGGCTCGCGTGCTTGGCGCACTCTCAGCCTTCGTGCATTTCCATGCAGCTTGACAACATTGCCTAATATATGGTAGTATTATGTAGTATAAATATGAGTATATATATGAGGAGGTGATATGATGATGGTGAGTAGTAGTAGTAGTAGTATGTGTTTACAGTATAGTGATATGTAGGTATATATATATTATAAATATACTGATCTGAGTTCTACACTTTTTCTGTTTACATTAAAACTCTGTTAGTAATATTCATAAAACGTTCAGCTTACTAATTCTTGACATTCGTGTACGCTCCGCATGAACTCATCATAAGCGACTTAACAATATTGCTGATATCTCAATAGTCCAATAATTTTGTTCACTTAAAATAGTTTCGATTTCTGTTGAAAATCAAACTTTTCAAATTTGGACCAATCCGGTCGCAGGCATGTTGTTGTTTTGATGGTACCGGACCATTACAAGCACAAATGAACATATGTTACGAAGCAGCCATATACCTGCGGTGGATAGTTCACGAGAAAACCCCGCTAACAGAATGTGCCCCGTGACAGAACGTGCCCTGTTCTCCCCTGCTGTGAAAAGTTCAGAACAGCGCGGCAAACAAGTCCATCATCTTCCTATCATAAAAACGTCGTTTATCACTACCGAGCCCGGCCGAGCCGTGTCCCGTCTAACCGTCCCCTAGCCGTCCAACCGTCCCCTAGCCGTCCAACCGTCCCCTAGCCGTTCCAACCGTCCCCTATCCGTCCAAACCGTCCCCTAGCGTCTAACCGTCCCGCTAGCCGTGTCTTAACCTCCCCTAGCCGTCCAAACCGTCCCCTAGCCTCCATACCGTCGCCCTAGCCGTCTAAACCGTCCCCTCCTTCTAATCCATCCCCTAGCCGTTTCCAACGTCCCCATCGTGTAACCATCCCCACCGTCCAACCTCCCTAGCCGTCCAACCGTCCCCTAGCCGTCTAAACCGTTCCCCTAGCCGTCAAACCGTTCCCCTAGCCGTCTAACCATCCCCTAGCCTCTAACCTATCCCCTAGCCGTCCAAAACCGTCCCCTACGTCTAACCGTCCCCTAGCCGTTAACCGTCTCTAGCCGTCTAAACCGTCCCCTAGCGCTAAACCTTCTCCCTAGCCGTCTAACCTCCCCTAGCCGTCCAACCGTCCCTATCCGTCGTAACCATCCCCTAGCGTCTAACCCTCCCCGTCTTGGACGTGTTCTGCCGTCTTAACCCTCCCGTCTGTGGCCGTGTCTGTCGTCTAACCCTCCGTCTGTGGGCCGTGTCTGGTCGTTTAACCTCCCGTCTGTGGCCGTGTCTGGCCGTCTAACCGTCCCCTAGCCGTCTAACCGTCCCCTAGCCGTCCAACCGTCCCCTAGCCGTCTAACCATCCCCTAGCCGTCTAACCCTCCCAGTCTGTGGACCGTGTCTGGCCGTCTAACCCTCCCCGTCTGTGGGCCGTGTCTGGTCGTCTAACCCTCCCGTCTGTGGGCCGTGTCTGGCCGTCTAAACCCTCCCCGTCTGTGACCTGTCTGGTCGTCTAACCCTCCCGTCTTGGGCCGATCTGGTCGTGTCTAACCCTCCCCGCTTGGCCGTGTCTTGGTCGTCTGAACCCTCCCCGTCTGTGGGGCCGTGTTGGTCGTCTAAAAAAAAACCCTCCCCCGTCTGTGGGCCGTGTACTGGTCTCTAACCCTCCCCGTCTGTGGCCGTATCTGTCGTCTAACCCTCCCCGGCTGTGGCCCGTGTCTGGCCGTCAAACCTCCCCGTCTGTGGCCTGGTTCTGGTCGATCTAACCCTCCCCTTCTGTGCCAGTGTCTGGTCGTCCTAAACCCTCCCCTGCTGTGGACCGTGTCTGGCCGGTCTGAACCCTCCCCGTCGTGTGGACCGTTCTGGTCGTTCTAACCCTCCCCGTCTGTGGGCCGTGTCTGTCGTCTAACCCTCCCCGTCTGTACCCCCCCCCCTTCGGTGTACCGCAGTTGCCGCAAAGCAGGGAGAGCTGCGATCACCACCGAGCATCGGTCGTCGACGAGCCAAGCCGGGAACGAGATCTGCGTTCATCCGCCAAGCAATCAAGTCAGCGTGGAAAGTGACTGGGTCCGAGCGCGGGCTACGTTTCTGGAGTGTACACACAGTCATTTTCCAGCTGCCCAACCTGGGGCGATCGGTGATGAGCTGCCCATTTCCAAGCTGCCCTACCTGGCTAATTGGTCAATGAGCTGCCATTCCAGCTGCCCTACCTGGGCTAATTGGTCAGTGAGCTGCCCATTTCCAGCTTGCCCTACCTGGGCGAATTGGTCAGTGAGCGCATTTCCAGCGCCCAACCCTGGGGCCGATCGTGTGAGTAGCTGCCCATTTCCAGCTGCCCTACCTGGGGCTAATTGGTCAGTGAGCTGCTCATTTCCAGCTGCCCTACCTGGGGCTAATTGGTCAGTGAGCTGTCCATTTCCAGCTGCCCTACCTGGGGCTAATTGGTCAGTGCTGCCCATTTCCAGCTGCCCAACCTGGGGCCGATCAGTCAGTGAGCTGCCCATTTCCAGCTGCCCTACCTGCGGCTAATTGGTCAGTGAGCTGCCCATTTCCAGCTGCCCTACCTGGGGCTAATTGGTCAGTGAGCTGCCCATTTCCAGCTGCCCTACCTGGGCTGATCGGTCAGTGAGCTGCCCATTTCCAGCTGCCCAACCTGGGGCTAATTGGTCAGTGAGCTGCCCATTTCCAGCTGCCCTACCTGGGACTGATCGGTCAGTGAGCTGCCCATTTCCAGCTGCCCTACCTGGGGCTGATCGGTCAGTGAGCTGCCCATTTCCAAGCTGCCAACCTGGGCTAATTGGTCAGTGAAAGCTGCCCCATTTCCAGCTGCCCTACCTGGACTGATCTGTCAGGAGCTGCCATTTCCAGCTGCCCACCTGGGCTGATCGGTCACGGAGCTGCCCCATTTCCATCTTGCCCAACCTGGGCTAATTGGTCATGAGCTGCCCATTTCCAGCTGCCGCACCTGGGACTGATCGGTCAAGTGAGTGCCCATTTCCAGCTGCCCTACCATGGCTGATCGGTCAGTGAGCTGCCCATTTCCAGCTGCCCAACCTGGGGCTAATTGGTCAGTGCTGCCCATAGGCGTAAGAACAGGGGGCAGAAGATGGGGTGGTCATGGCTGTCCCTCATTTGTTTACTAAATGATTGATTACAAATATGTTTTGCTTGGTGAGAACATGTTTAATGGCAAAAGGTTCACCAGGACGGGAAAAGCCCAAATCTGCCAAGAAATATTCCATGGGGAAAGGGGGTAGGGGATTCTCTCAATATGAGATCAAAGTTTGAGTTCTCCCACACGCTCTCTTTTCGTGACGTTCCTACATTCCTGGTGCTGCCCCGCCTGAGGGACCGGGCGGGCCGACACTAGCTGGTCGGCTCTGACCTCTGACCCAGGATCGTCAGCTCCTACCCAGGACAGGTCACCTCTGACCCAGGACCCGTCAGCTCGCTACCCCAGGACAGGTCCACCTCTGACCCCAGGATTCGTCAATTGCCTACCCAGGACAGGTCACCTGCTGACCCAGGATCGTCAGTTCCTACCAGGGCTGGTCGGCTCTTGACCCTGACCCAGGACCCGTCAGCTCCTACCCAGGACAGGTCACCTCTGACCCAGGACACGTCAGCTCCTACCCAGGACAGGTCACCTCTGACCCAGGATCGTCAGTTCCTACCCAGGACAGTCCACCTCTGACCGAGGACCCGTCAGCTTCCTACCCAGACAAGTCACCTCTGACCCCAGGATCGTCCAGTTCCTACCCAGGGCAGGTCAGCTCTGAGCTCCGACCCAGGACCCGTCAGCTCCTAACCCAGGCAGGTCGACTCTGACCTCGACCGGATCGTTTCAGTTCCTACCAGACAGGTCACCTCTTACCCAGGACCCGTCAGCTTCCCTAGCCCAGGGCAGGTCACCTCGACCCAGGACCCGTCAGCGCCTACCCAGGACAGGCTCAACTCGAACCAGACCCGTCCAGCTCCTATCCCAGGACAGGTCATCTTGACCCATGGATCGTCAGTTCTACCCAGGGCAGGTCAGCCGTTGCTGACTCCGACCCAGGACCCGTCAAGTTCCTACCCAGGACAGCACCTCTGACCGAGGGATCGTCAGTTCCCATACCCAGACAGGTCACCTCGACCAGAATCGTCAGTTCCTACCCAGGCAGGTCAACTCTGACCTCTGACCCCAGGACCCGTTCAGCTCCTACCCAGATCAGGTTCACCTCTGACCCAGGATCGTCAAGCTCCTGGACCCAGAAAACAGGTTACCTCTGACCCAGACCCGTCAGCTCCTCCCAGACAGGTCACCTCGACCCAGGACCCGCGAGTTCCTACCCAGGAACAGGTCACCTCTCGACCCAGGACCGTCATTCCTACCCAGGACAGGCAGGCTCTGACCCTGACCCGTCAGCTCCTACCCAGACAGGTCACCTCTGACCCAGGATCGTCAGCTTGCCTGAGCCAGGACAGGTCACCGTCCTGATCCCAGGACCCGTCAGCTCCTACCCAGGACAGTCACCTCTGACCCAGGATCGTCAGCGCTCCTACCCAGACAGTCATCTCTGACCCAGGATGTCAGTCCTACCAGAAAACTGGTCAACCTCTGACGCCAGGACCGTCAGCTCGCTACCCAGGACAGTCACCTCTGACCCTGGATCGTCAGCTCCTACCCAGAGCAGTGGCAAGCTCTACCTTCTACCAGGACCCGTCAAGCTCCTACCCAGAATCAGGTCCACCTCGTGACCCAGAACCCGTCAGCTCCTACCCAGACAGGTCACCTCGACCCAGGATCGTCAGCTTCCTACCCAGAGCAGGTCAGCTCTGACCTCTGACCCAGGACCCTCAGCTCCTACCCAGAACAGTCACCGTCTGACCCCAGGGACCGCCGTCAGCTCGCTACCAGGGCAGTCACCTCTGACCAGCATCGTCGTTCCTTAGCCCAGGGCAGTCACCTCTGACCCGGATCGCAGCTCCTACCAGGACAGGTCAACTCATGACCCAGACCCGTCAGCTCCTACCCAGGACAGGTCATCTCGACCCCAGGACCCGTCATGCCTACCCAGGACAGGTCAACCCTGACCCAGGACCCGTCAGCTCCTACCCAGGCAGTCACCTCTGACCCAGAATCGGCAGTTCCTAACCGAGGACCGGTCAGCTCTGACCTCTGACCCAGACCCGTCCAGCTCCGTACCCAGGACAGTTCACCTCTGACGCCGAGACCCGTTTTCAGCTTCCCTACCCAGGACATCCACCCTCTTGACCAGGGAATCGTTCATTCCTACCCAGCGGCCAGGTGCAGCTCGTGACCTCTACCCAAGAACCCGTCAGCTCCTACCCAGGGCAGTCAGCTCTGACCCAGACCCGTCAGCTCCTACCCAGGACAGTCACCTCGACCCAGGATGCGTCAGTTCCTACCCAGGACAGGTCACCTCTGACCCAGGACCGTCAGCTCCTACCCCGAGGACAGGTCACCTCGACCAGATCGTCAGTTCCTTACCCAGGGCAGGTCACTGCTACCTCTGACCCAGGACCCTCAGCTCCTACCCAACAGTGTCACCTCTGACCCCAGGACCCGTTCAGCTCTACGCAGACAGGTCCACCTCTGACCCAGATCGTCATTCCTACAGGGCAGGTCAGCTCTACCTCTGACCCCAGACCGTCAGCTCCTACCCGACAGTCACTCTGACCCACGACCGTCACTCCTACCCATGGCAGGTCACTCTGACTCGTACCCAGGACCCTCAGCTCCTACCCAGGACAGGTCACTCTACCCAGGACCCGTTCAGCTTCCTACCCAGGGCAGGTTCAGCTCTGACCTCTGACCCAGACCCGTCAGCTCCTACCAGACAGGGTCACCTCTGACCCAGGAATCAAACAGCTCCTACCAGACAGGTCACCTCTGACCCAGACCCGGCCATTCCTACCCCAGGGCAGGTCAGCTCTGACCTCTGACCCAGCACCCGTCAACTCCTATCCCAGACAGGTCACCTCTTGACCCCTAGGACCCGAGCTCCTAACCCAGGACAGTCACCTCTTGACCCAGGATTCGTCGAGTTTCCTACCGCAGACAGGTCACCTCTTGACCCAGGATCTCAGTTCCCTTACCCCCCCCCCCAGGGGGGGAACAGTTTTCAGCCCTTCTGACCCAGGACCCGTCAGCTCCTACCCAGGGCAGGTCAGCTCTGACCTCTGACCCAGGACCCGTCAGTTCCTACCCAAGACAGGTCACCTCTGACCCAGGACCCGGCAGCTCCTACCCAGGACCGGTCAGCTCTGACCCAAGGCATGTCAGCTCTGACCTCTGACCTAGGGCCCGTCAGCTCCGACCACCATCCCTCACCCGTGTTTAGTCCAAAGTTCGTCATGGGTCCACCAGCCGCCAGCCCAGCCCAGTCCAGGACCAGTGGCAGACCAGGCCAAGTGAAATTCACAATATTGAGACCCATGCCCGGTCCAGCCCATTCAGATTAATCATATAATTTTTGTTCACAAAGTTGCAATCATTATACTAGCATATGTATTACGTACTTGTGCACTATAAATGAGAAGATATGACACACCAGTGTGTTGCTGTGGATTTGGACTCATGAAAACTTTTCGGTCAACACTGACATGTTGGATCAGATCAGACTTTCAATCGGACATGATTTGGGAAATTTGTGAATCTATTATTACTTTTACACTATCTATATCCATCTATATCTATCTATATCTATACTTTTACACATACCCTATATACTATTACACTTTCTATTACTACAATTTTCCCACATATTATTGACAAAGTTTATTGTTTAAGTGTCCTACCCTACATCATTTATTAACATTAAACCTGGTTATACGTCTGGTTGCTAGGTAAAAAATAACGCTAAGCGACATAACACAAAAATTGCCTTATCCATGTCCGCCCAGCACCCATGAAAAAGCTGCAAATTCATACCCAACCAAGCAAATCAGAATAATTGAGTGGGCACCCAAGGGTGCACCCGACCCATGCCGAACACTGGTTTAGTTAGGTCGCGCCTCTGCCTTCTGCCTGTTCTCAGGTCATCTCTGCCGTACGCTGTGTGGGAACTTGAATATCAGAACTGCAAAATATTCGAAAATTGAAGACGACGCACGCACGCACGCACGCACGCACGCACGCACGCGCATACATACACACACACACACACACACACACACACACACACACACACACACACACACACACGTTACCTGCATGATTCATCTTATCTGCATCAGCCATTCGCGGATCTAGGATTGAGTTTTTGGCGCCATGGGGGGCATCACCTCCAAAAAGTTCATAAAAATACAAAATAAAAATCATTGGATTTCGCTCCCTTATGCATTGCTTAACGTTTTAAATTAAACTTTCCTTAGTGAAATTTGCGTAGATCTCCTTCTACATCAGGAAATGTGTAAATTTGCGCCGATTCAGGGTTTGGGGCATTTGCCCCTGATGCCCCCTCCCTGGATCCGCCAGTGGCATCATCATGGCGAATGTTGCACCACAAACATACGGAGTATAGCCTGAGATGGACGTGATAAAGTAGTCATGGGGAAAACACACTTCATTGCTAATATCAAAGCTAACGAGAGTAACAGCGCTCCGCTGGCCATGGTTTCCCAAGAACGCCAGCGTGACGCAGCGGGCCTGAGTTCGTGTGTTGCTCCATCGTCCACAGGTGCCAACGGTCTGGCCAACCCGCGCGATTTCCTCTCGCCGTGTGCGTGGTACGAGGACCGCGATGTCACCGGCTTCAGAGTCATCTCCAAGTACCAGGGTCGCTGGTTCGAGGCCCGCCAGGACCACTCTGCTTTTGACGTGGTCGCTTGGCACGGAAACCTGACGCCGTGCAAGTACGACCTGGCCAACTTCATGGTCATCAACGCCACGTCATTTGATCATGCGGTAAGTGCAGGCCAGTGGCCACTCTCCAGCCATTCTCAGCAACAAGCCACGCTCGGCTTAGCTGAGTGGGTTTCAGAAGGGACCGGAAAAACTCGCTGGAAATCGGCCAGACCATGTCCTCCGCCTTGTATGTTTGATGTCCCCTATACTAACACTGTGAACGAACGAATGAATATCCGGGAACGTAGTGGGCGGGGGGGGGGGGCGTCATTTTCGTTGCATTCAGCAGTGACTTTTCTCGGCCTTCTATTTATATTATATGTCCTAACACGCTGTTGAATCTGGCTTCTCTCATTTGCTGTTTTATGTTTGTTTCCATGTCATAGCTGTTTGAGTGCCGCGAAATTTCTTTTCAGTTCTTTGGTGTTCAAGTAAGGTGTTGTGCGTCGTTGGGATTGAGGGCAGGTGCACTCCTGGTCACCTATGCATGGTTGGTAGGTACAAACCCCAGGCCCCTCCTCGCCTCCTCCCCGGCATCTATCTCCCGATAAATAGTATAAGACTGAATCGGATGAAAAAAGCGGGGAGAAGGGCAAGAGGGAGGGGTTTCTTTTCAGTAGTATCATTTTAGTATCATATTTTTGTGTTACATATTTGTCTAACCAACTGTGTGCGTGTGTATGTGCATTGCGTCGTGTCCGTCGGCATGTTTTTAATTACTCAGACTTGAGCGTAATTGGATGAATGCCTGTTGCTCATTGTCATTTAAATAACAATAAAACAAGGAGGGGTACCCGTCCATCCAGGGGTTTCTTTTCACTAGGGTACCTCCATCCAGGAGATACAAGACACCATCCAGGAGACTCGAGTGTGTGAATTGACGGGTACAAAAACGTAGTATAGGTACGACGGGTGTGCCACGGGTAGAACGGGTTAGCGATCCTTAATTGCTTATCACTGGCTTGCACCACCACTCCACCATCGCCCAGCGGACGGGTTAGCACTAGTTCCGTCTGTGCTAGGGAGCAGCCACAACATACCAATCGAGTTTTCAAAGCTCGTTGCGATGCATTATGATAGGCGAGAACGGATAAACTATGTCCGTTAGCGTATATACATGCGCAATGTGCATTATGCAATAAGTTTAGTGCGGCAGGGCAAGCTTTATGTGACGGTGGGTACACGCGCTCTCATGGTAAACTTTGTGTGCGTGTGTTTGTTGGCAGGACCCCTCGATCTTCACGGTGTTGACGTGTCCATCAGAGCGGCCCGGGACGGCCATCGCCGACTTCGTCATCTTCCCGCCGCGCTGGGCAGTTCAGGAGCACACCTTCCGCCCACCCTACTACCACAGTGAGTATATAGAGTATAGACCTCCGTCGGCACCCTACTGCCACAGCCCACAGTCAGTATACAGACCTCCGTCCCTCTCCTCCCACCAGTCGTATACAGACCTCCGTCCACTACTCCCTACCACAGTGAGTATCAGACCTCCGTCCACTCTCCTACCACAGTTCAGTATACAGACCTCCGTCCACTCTCCATACCTACAGTCCAGTTACAGACTCCGTCCACTCTCCTACCACAGTCAGGATACAGACCCGTCCACTCTCCTTTATTCTTCACAGTGAGTATCGCCTCCCGTCCACTTCCTACCCACAGTTGAGTATAACAGACCTCCGTCCACTCTCCAACTACCACGAGTGAGTATACGACCTCCGTCCACTCTCCTAAACCACAAGTCGTAAACGCCTCCGTCCAACTCTTCCTACCAAAGTCAGCTATACAGACCTCCGTCCACTCTCCTCCCACAGTCCAGTATACAGACCCTCCGTCCACTCTCCTACAACAGTCCATATAGCGCCTCCGTCTCTCCTCCACAGTCAGTATAAGTGACCTCCGTCCACATCTCCTACACAGTCAGTATACAGACCTCCGTCCACTCTCCTCCAGAGTCATATAACAGACCTCTCCTTCCACTCTCCTACACAGTGAGTTATATCAAGACTCCGTCCACTCTCCTAACCCTCGCTATAGACATCGTCCATCTCCTACCAACAGTCAGTTACAGACTCCCGTCACTCTCCTACCACAGTCTAGAATACGTTCTTACGTGAGCTATACAGACCTCCGTCCACTCCTCCTACCACAGTCCAGTATACAGACCTCCGTCCACTCTCCTACACAGTGAGTATACAGACCTCGTCCATCTCCTACCACAGTCAGTATACAGACCTCCGTCGGCTCTCCTTACCACAGTCAGTATACAGACCTCCGTCCACTCTCCTACCAACAGTCAGTATAACAGACTCCGTCCACTTCTCCTACCAACAGTCAGTATACAGACCTCGTCCACTCTACCTACCACAGTTAGTATACACCTTATCCGTCCGATATTACATGCTCCTATCCCAGTCAGTAATACAGATCTCCACCTCGCGTCCACTCTGCCTCCACAGTGAGTATTACAGAGCGGTCCCGTTCGCAGGCTCTCCTACCACCAGTCCAGTTATACGAACGCTCACCGTCCACTCGATGCCTCGCACGACACGCTGAGTGGATTGCATTCACAGACATACCGTACCACTCTCCCTACACAGTCGGATATATCAGATACCTCGTTGGCCACACTCTCACTCTAGACTTAGGTTTCAGTATACTGGTTGTGCCTCAGGACATCCGCCCATCTCCTACCACAGTCAGTATACAGACCTGCCGTCCAGCTGGTCTCCTCCCACAGTCAGATATACAGACGCACTAGCCAGCGTCCCACATCTGCCTACCCACCATCTCACGTCGCAAACCGTATAATCAGACTCGAGACCGGTCCGTCCACTCTCCCATCACCACAGTCAGTATACAGACCCGTCCACTCTCTACCACACCGCATGAGTATAGGCCAATCACACACAGCACACCAGTACCTACCACGGTCCACTCTCGATCCACAGTCAAGTATAAGGACCAGACCTCCGCCAACTCTCCTACCACGGACGGTCAGTATACCCTACCAGTCCTCCGTCCACTCTCGCTCGACCAAATCGTGAGTAAATGACTACGACCCTCCGTCCACTCTCCTCCAAGTCGTATTATAAACCTCCGTCCACTCACTCCTACCAAACAGTCAGTATACAGACCTCCGTCACTCTCGGCTACCACAGTCAGCACTATACAAGACCTCCGTCCACTCTCCTACGCACAGTCAGTATAAGACCTCCGTCCGACTCTCCTACACAGTCAGTAAATACAATTTGACACCCTCGGCGTCCACCTCTCCATACCAGGCAGTCAGTATTATCAGACGCTCCGTCCACTCTACCTCCACAGCTGAGTATACAGACCTTCCGTCACTCTCCTACAAGTCAGTATATTCACCAGACCTCGTCTAGGCTCCCTAATCTCAACCGAGTCAGTATACAGACCTCCGTCCACTCTCCTACCACGTGATTTATAGACCTCCGGTCCACTCTCCTACCACAGTCAGTATATAACAATCCCGTCACTCTCCTACCACAGTCCAGTATACAGACCTCCGTCCATCTCCTAACCACCAGTCAGTATAGTGACCAGACGACTCCGTCCATCTCCGTACACAGTGAGTAATACAGACCTCCGTCACTCTCACTACCACAGCTCATAATACCAGACCTCCGTCCTACCCACTACCACAGTCAGTATACAGACCTCCCGTCCACTCTCGGCTACCAAGTGGAGTATACTACCGAAACCTCCGTCGCACTCACATCCTACCACCCAAGTCCAGGTATTACACAGCCTAGACCTCTCACGCTCCACTGCATCTACCACAGTCAGTTAATACAGACCTCCGTCATTCTTCTCCTACCGCAACAGTCAGTATACAGACCTCCGTCCAATCTCCTACCACAGTGTAGGATCATATCCGACCTCTCCGTCCACTCTCGCGCATACCACAGTCAGTATATACAACCTCCGTCCAGTCTCCTACACAGTCAGTAATACAGAACCCTCCGTCCATCTCCTACACAGTGGAGTATACAGATCCTCGTACCACTCTCCTACCACAGTCAGTATACAGTACCTCCGTCAGTCTCCTAACCACAGTAGAGTATATCAGACCTCCGTCCAGCCTCCTCACTACCACAGTCAGTATACAGACCTCCGTCCACTCTCCTTATCTCTATATTAGTCGTATACAGACCCTCCGTTCACTCTCCTACCAACAAGTGCAGTATACAGACCCACTCCTCCACTACTCATAAACCACAGTGAGTATACCGACATCCGTCACTCTCCTACACACAGTCAGTATAAGACCTCCGTCACTCTCCTACCAAAGTCAGATATACAGATTCCTCCGTCCACTCTCCTACACAGTCCGTAATACAGACCCCGTCCACTCTCCTACCAAGTCAGTATACAGACTCCGTCCACTCTCCTACCACAGTCAGTATATAAACCTCCGTCCACGTCTCCTACCAACAGTCAAGTATACAGACCTCCGTCCACTCTCCTACCACAGTCCACGTAATACAGACCTCCGTCACTCTCCTACCACAGTCAGTTACAGACGCTCCGTCCACTCTCCTACCCACAGTGAGTAATGACAGACCTCCCGTCCACTCTCTACCACAGTCATATTACAGACCTCCGTCACTCATCCTAGCCACAGTGAGTATACAGACCTCCGTCCACTCTCCTACCCAACAGTCGAAATACGCCGCAACCTCCGTCCCCTCTCCTACCAACAGTCAGTATACCAGACCTCCGTCCACTCTCCTACCACAGTGAGCTATACAAAACCTCCGTCACTCTCCTACCACAGTCAGTATATAGACCTCCGTCCACTCTCCTACCACAGTCAGTATATTAACCTCCATCAACCCTCCTACCACAGTCAGTTGAAGAATTTACAATATATTTTGGTCTCGTCTGTCGGTCTCAAGTGATAACTCCATTCTAGTTGGAAATGGTGATTATTTATACATGCTAAAAGCGTTGTATTTGTACATCCTACCGTACGTGTTGTACCTACAGTTATGGCAAGGCCTCCTCCAAAACAGGTGCTTGTCAGGCATCGGCTCTCGACGTCATGCTGTTCAAACTTGTTTTTTTTTTCAACGCATTTTTTTTTTCAGGCCATTTTTGCCTCCTCATTTGCACGGCTGGATCCGCCCCTGTGTCTTCTCTTGCACAAATTCCGGGCTTCTGAAACCTCATGACAGCACAAATTATATCTTTTACACGAATAATTAAAACAAATGTTGTTATCAACATTTTGAAGTTTCTAGATAGTCATCAAAAAGACCATTCAGTTCTCTACCGATACTTTTTGAGCTAATAATTTGCTAAAATAAACAACTCTCCACGAGTGATTAACCATGCAAAGGTTTTAGGTCAAAACGGCCGAGCACGCCCCCTAAAATCGGTCCTGGACCCTATCCCAATGCAACGTCTAAAAAGCACACCATTTTATGTGCAATTAAATATTAGGAGCAGTCACAAAGTTTTTCTATTCTAGGTTGAATATTTAATAAACTGTACGCAAAAGCGTCGTTTTACTCCTCCCGACGCTAATAGGGTTGAGGAGAGTTTATGGTTTACATTTAAACCTACATTGGAAAATTAAGGCCATACATTTTGTGGGCCCCAAGAACATACAGTGGGCCCTCAATCTGGTGCGGACCCCTCCCCCCCCCGGAGCTAGATCCTAGCTAAGCTACTGGGCATGCGTCATAGAAAAACAGTTGGCACGGCTTGGCTTCCAGTGGCATTTGAACCATGTCACTGGGAAGATGGCAGCGTGCTGATTCAGTTTGCTTTGACCGCTGCCAGGGAACTGCATGACCGAGTTCATGGGTCTGATCTATGGCGCGTACGAGGCGAAGGAAGGCTGCCTGCAGCCGGGCGGCGCTACGCTCCACTCGATGATGACGCCGCACGGACCGGACGCCCGCTGCTTCGAAACCGCCAGCACCGAGAAACTCGAGCCCAAGCACATCGCTGACGGCACGCAGGCAAGTGAACGGAAATCACTCCGAGATGGGAATTGTTTCAATCGCGCGGTGTAATGAACATGTGTAGTGAAAGTACCCTGGAAATGCAATAGTAGCGTGGTCCGAACTCCGAACACACGAATTAGGGAAAGAAGGTGTAGCGCCGACCAACATAAAGTTGATGTACTGCATTTCATCTTACGGTGTTTCATTCTTTGATTTGGCGCTTTCATCACATTTCGAAACACTTTATCATTGGTATCCATCCTTAGGTATGCTCTTTACAACCAAATTTTCAGAAGCAGTTTAACAAGGTGTTTACTGATTGGTTTAAGACTCGCCATGTGGTGTCCTCGTGTGGTCCACATCTACGCTTGTCTCCTACGTCTCCATGTTACACTACTCAGTGCACACACGTGCCTTCGTTTGACAATGCTGGCTGGCTGAGACAGAATGGTTTCTCAGCACTTGACATGTTTGATGGGAACCCTGTCCGGAGGTCTGCTTTACCACACGACATTTATACTCAGCCTGTCAGCCGCGGCCCTACCTACCATGGCACTGAGCTCCAGTGTATGCCGGCAGGCCTTCATGTTCGAGAGTTCGCTGGGTCTGGCCATGACGGCCTGGGGCCACCGCACCTGTGAGAAGATCTGCAACGATTACTACAAATGCTGGAAACCCCTGAAGAAGCATTTCACACCACCGGGAAAAGGCATGCACTTCACACCACCGGGAAAAGGCATGCACATTCACTCACTTAGTTCATGTATATTAACTTATATTAGGCATCCATTAACGTCATATGATGGTTAAATGTTAGAGGAAAACAGGGGCGCAGGCAGGGAAGGCAAAGGGGGCACGTGCCCCCCATTAAACTTTTTTTTTCACTAAAAAATTATCGGCGACGTACCTTTGTCATTTTTGCGACTTTTTTGGGGCACTAAAAATATAGTGGCCTAAATCTGGGGAGATTTTGATTTTTGCCCTATTTTTCAGGGGCACTTTGCTGAGGGGGCCCCAGGTCCCTGGGGATGTCGTGTCCCCCCATGTCGAAGGTCTGGCTGCGCCCCGGAGGAAAATGAACTGTCTTATGTTATATATGTAATAAGATAGGAACGACAAAAAGAACCGACGAAAAATCGTTGGGCGAAATATTTTGCTTTCGAAAAATTGTTTCTAAAGTACATCTAGGCAATTTAGTTAAACCAATGTCATCTCCATTTCCAGTACAAATTAGCATATTCGCAGCAATTTGGTAAAATGACTGGTTTCCATTAAAAATACTTCAAGTAAACATAAACCCGGCATTCAATGGAGGAGGCGTGTTGCCCCCTGATGAAGTATGAACTTTTGCAATAACTCAAACTCCAATACAGCCATCGACTTGAAACTTCGTGTACCTTCCCTTACATCGATTATACGTCTTCAGTACAATGAAGCGATTTCGTCGGAAAAGTTTCGAGATATACTGAATTAAGTGACGTCATTACACACGAGTTTGACACAAAAACCAGCTTAACTTAAACAGACCGTACACATGTCACATTTTTATTTTACAAATGCAATCCAAATACGTCAAAAGATAGCCAATGACAAGGGTATCATGGCTACATGGCTATCTCGAATATGTAACAATTTTGTTTTTCACCCACAAAAATCAATTTTTAGACCACGAAATCACAATTTCAAGGATATTAAAACAACGGATCATAATTGAGAGAAACTTAAGTAGGCAACTACCGTACCAAATTTCAAAATGATTGCACCATTTGTGACTGACTTATAGCATTTAAAATATGGGTATCTAATTCATGACGTCATATGCTGAAATTGTTTTTGGCTTATACAGACAAATAAATGGCTGCACTGCATTTCGGAGACAAAACTGGTCTATAATTCTGCCTTTATACTTATCATGATAAATTCCACATTTTGACCTTTGTGACCTGATCTTTACCTATGCTTGATGCTAACTGCATGTACCTACATGAAGTCAGGTGGTGAAATGAGTATCATTATCGAATTATACGCGTAAAATAATCCATAAAATATGCGTTGCATGACTTTCGTAGATATTGTGCAATGTGCATAGTGACCTTTTGTGACCTGACCTTCGCCAACAATCTCACTTTGGCTCACTTATTCACTTTAACAATCTCATGCGGGATGTGTATTATACCCTTGAGAGCTCTTTGTGGGATCATGGTCGCAATCGAAGGCTTTCGATGAAAAGTATGTCCCATAAACTAAAATGCATACCTCAATTTTGCCCTTGACCTGACATGTGACCTCAATATGTTGTTTCCCATGTGCTTTAGATTCGTCTGACTGGGCGCTTTCGAACGCCGCCTTACGTGTCTCGCTGCGATGATTGCTTCGGACGATAACCAAGGGAGTTCAACACCTCCCCGGGCCCAGTCAATGGTGTTCAGCTGAGACCCCAGACAATGCCGGGGTAAACACTGCACATCGAGACAGACATGGAATCGTTCCAGTGTCGTATGCCGGGCCAGAATACAGCACTCGTCCTGGTAGTGCATTTTGCTTACCACACGCATTTGTAAGCGGATAATAAATGATTCGGTGGTTTCTTTCAGATGAAGAGTAAATCGCCGGATCAAACGAGTCCGAGACGTCTCCTGGCGCAGATGATCACAGTGAAGAGGGAGCTGAAGACGACCACTCACTGCTGCTGACTGAAACACGTGAAAAGCCTCACCAGTGCCATGGATATTGCGATATATGCATCTGGCCATGGCCGTTAATTAGCTCTGTGAAGCTTAGCTCCATCATCAATACAACTAAACTATAGGTGTTTACACAAGCAACGCTAATACTCCGATTATACTTCTGTATAGGCTCTGCGACCGTGATGAGCTAATAATAATAAGGTTACGGTGCAATAATAAGGTTAATAATAATACAATAATAATGTTACAAGGTGCAATACAGCGAAAAACTGCAGGAATCGTGCCGTAGTGAGTTGGAGCATAGTAGTCAACGTATATATGATATGGATTATGGTATGCCGTAGGGTTTTGATAAACAATCATTGACGTATCACTGTTGTAAGTTATTCTGCAACTACTGATTATGGTGTAGAGGAGAAATCAGCACGCAGTCTCAAAATGAGCTGATCGTAGTGGTAGGAACTATTCTAACTGGCTTCAGATTTTCAGCATCTTACCTACTGCGCGGGGTTATTGAAATACACCAAGTGTTGCCGATTGCGTGTTTCGATTATGGCGTGTCAGCACGGGCCGACTCGGTCCGCAACAGACATGTGTAATGTGCATAGATCCCAGATTAGGATCTACAGGGTGTTTCATAAAGAGTGGCAATTTTAAAATCGTTATTATATTCATATAAAACGGTTTATTTACACATTTCAAACAACCATACACATCAGAACACATGGACATTTGCTTTGTATGTACTGGTTTGTCCTCTATCTAATACAGAACGGCTCACTATAGCTCCCTAAGTTTGATACACTTCTTGGGTCTTCCGCGGAGGTGTGCGCAACGGCCTGGAGGGACTTCTTACAGTCCATGGAGTCAGCAAACTCCTGTACTGTGTTTCTTCAGCTCGTCCAGAGCTGTTGTGGTGCCCTCCTCGCTCTACCAGGGCCCACAGACCAAATCGACCAAATTTGCGTATTATCGTGGGAAATATGACGATCTTATCCATTTGAGCTCAGTAAGGTGAGGCCGACGTTTCCACCCGTTAAACGGCTATGCCAAGGCTATGACGACAAAATTGGCATAAAACTTGTTCAATATTCAAATGTTGAGCATTTTCAACAATACTTGAAAGTTTGCACGTGCTCGTCCTATTTTATACATAAGATTAAGAACTTGCGGTTGTAAAATTGCCGTTATTTTTGCAACACCCTGTCGTGATTAGTTTTCAAATCCTGGTCACGGATTTGTTCATTGTTCACACCATTTTCTCACGGATTAGTACGCCATTTGGACAGTTTTGATCTTTGGTCCTGGCAGAGCTGAGGAGGGCACCACCAACAACCCTGGACGAGCTGAAGAAAATAGTACAGGAGTTTGCTGACTCCATGGACTGTTAGAGAAGCGTCCAGGCCCGTGCGCCATTTCCGCGGCAGGACCCAAGAAGTGTATGCAACTTCAGGGAGCTGTCGTGGAGCCGTTTTATTAGATAGAGACAAACCAAGTACATAAATGCAAATGTCCCAGTGTTCTGATGTGTAGGGGTGTTTGAAATATGTAAATAAACCGTTTATATGAATATAATGATGATTTTAAAATTGCCATTCTTTATAAAACACCCTGTATGATCCCAGATTAGGGTCTATGATCCCAGATTAGGATCTATGATCTCAGTGGTTTCCACCACGGGAACTAAATACAATGGCTTCAAGTCAAGTCACACACTGGATCTATGATCCAGTGGATCTCATGGCAAAATATTAGGTTGGATCTATAATCCAGTGGATCCCACGGCAAAAATATAAGGTCAGATCCATGATCCTAGTGGATCCCACGGCAAAAACACAAAGTAGAATCTATGATACAAAAATCGATATCGGATTCAGAGTCATTTCTCATCCTGAAAAGCTGCGTGATGGTTTGCTGGATACTTACACATCACAACAATGCGGTTAATTGTTAAATCAATTGTTGAAGTGACATATTAAGACTGGAACAGATGACGATCACTTCTCACGTGAACACATCTATACAAAATTGTATTTAAACTAATGTTTGTGTAGCGTGGGGGTGTGACGGGTGACACGGTGGGTGTCTGGATGAGAAGTGACAGTTGATGAAGAGAAGAAGAGCGATGTGTCTTCTTCGTGTTTTTTGGTGATATAGTGTTTAAATGTTTACTTTAGTCAAAGATTACATATTTTTCTATCCAGACGGTGACTTTGTGTGTTGTCCCACCAACTCTTGATCTGAAGGTCATCCGGCATTAAAATGGTCATTTTCACCTCAACGAAACAAAAATAATCAATGTGACATTTTGCCCCAACAACATTCTTGGTAAAGCTCCACCAACGATGAACAATAGTCATATAATTTATAAATAAATGATTCCAGGAGCAAATACATATTCCAGGTCATATATAGGATATATTGACCAACCGCAGCTTGAGCTGGAACCAGAAGATTGAACCCACAGCCATACACTTTGAACCCACAGCGGTCCCATAGCAGTAACAAATTTACATTTTGCGGGAGACAACTTGAAGCCTGCCTCCTTTAGCTTTCTCAACACCGAGTTGAGTATCTTGTAATGGGAGTCAAGACTGTCGCTTACACACAAAACATCATCAGCATTTAGATATAGAAAGCTAAGAGGAGATCTTATTGAAGTATTCAAATTTGTGAATGGTCAGCATCTGGATATTTAAAGGGATGTTTGAATTCAGTAGGGAAAATCGTAGTAGAGGTCATCAGCATAAACTTCGTAATGAAACAAAAGTAGAACGTAGGCGTACGACAGTCATTTTTCAGGAAGGGTGGCTAGACATTGGAATAGCTACCGGGGATGTCGCTACTGCAGTGTCACGCCTCCATCAAAATTAGATTAGATCAATACTATTACAGAGAAGGATTAGTTCATAAGTACTCGTGGATTAGACTGTTAGGTAGGTGGTGGACTGGAGGTAGACTGGTGGTTGGGGGGATATGTGCAACCTCGTATGGGCCCTGGAGGCTCTTTGTTGCACTCTTCTTTTATGTCTCTTTATGTCTTTATTAATATAAACGCCAGGGATATCACCTAGTACCTTGTGCATGGTTTTGAGCAGGAAATAGCTCAATTGTTGGCAACCCATCACCATTCGTTTGGGGTACCAAGTTTTACCCAACGTCTGGAACGCAGATTTCGCTTGACCGCTCAGTCAGTTGAAGATTCCAGAACGCATGTTTTATGTCCAGTGCGCTGGCCACTTTCCGCCCTTGAAGAGAAAACAAAAATTCGTCCACAGGCGGAAACACCAACTTCTTCCCCAACAGACATATTTTGTTGACACTCCGGAGATCCTGAACTATCCGATATTCTCGTGAAGCATTTTTCACCGATTTCACTCTTGCTCGGTTTCGCTATAAGCAGAATCGGTGAATTCCATTCACACGGAGGACCCTGCTCAATGATTCCACAACCATGTAGCTCCTCTAATTGTGCCTTTAGCTGCGATTCGCGCGCCCACGGGATAGGGTAAGGCCGGGAAAACTGTGGACGCGTACCAGGCTCCATCACCAGATCTACTTTGTCTTCTGTGTATGACCCAATGTCAGCGTGGCTCCGAGAGAATACCTCGGGGTGAGATTTCAACAGGGATGCCAATTTATCCCGATGTGAGCCACTAATCTGATCACCCACCCCGAAATCTGCCAGTACCTCGTCTGTGCTGGCGCCCAAAAACCGTCTGTCGTCTGCCGACACAGAGTGCTGACTCTCCGTCACGTCTGGCGCGCTCGGTGCCGGCTCCGGCTCCTCCGACACAGAGTTCACTGTCGATGCATCACGGGAGGGGTGGTCGCAGGTAGGAACATTTACAGGAAAACAGCCGGCATCACATTCTAATTTTTCGATAAACCCAATTACACTGCGTCTGTGAAACGTTATCAACTGATCAGTTCTGTTGCGAATACACAGCGGAATTTCTCGCTTCGAGAAAGGCCAAATAATAGCATCTTGGATTTCAACATTATCTGAGTACTGGCCAACCAACAAGTATTCATGATCGGTGGATAAACTTTGGTCGAATCTAGCATTGATGCACATGGCAGTGGGCGCTGGAACTGATACGGCTATACAAATCCTAACTTTAACCTTTGGTCCCTGCTGCTGTGGCGAAAAATCAATAACCCAATTATTAGCCTGTAGAAAGTCAAAACCGACAATGAAATCATGAGTAAGATTTTCAACGACACAACAATCCCATGCACATGGTGAAAACCATCGTATTTCAACCATTAGTCGACATGTGCCGCTCACGTTGAGTTTATGCCCCGACGCTGACATAAGGCGGACAAGCTCTCCCACCAGGAGATTCGGGTGTATGACGGGTACGAAAACGTATTATAAGTATGACGGGTGTGCCACGGCTAGTACTGGTTATCGATCCCAATTGCTCACCACTGGCTTACACCACCACTCAACCTGTAATCGCCCAGCGGAGGGAGCGGACGGGTTAGCACTAGTTACAACCACACGGTACACACATAACATTCTAAAACAATATACAACTTTTATTCTTACGACTTCTGAACCAAATGTGACTAATTGTTTGATCGATACGTTCCATCGGAGATGCCCCAGCAGTGGCCGCGGTTAGACTCGTACCATGCACTGAGCGGCAACACAGCGACACAACTGAGCCACGGACACACACAGCAGCTCCAACGTCTGAGATCGCTCTCCAGAGCGGTGGCCAGAGAGAGCGACACAACTGAGCCACGGACACACACAGCAGCTCCAACGTCTGAGATCACTCTCCAGAGCGGTGGCCAGAGAGAGCGACACAACTGAGCCACGGACACACACAGCAGCTCCAACGTCTGAGATCTCTCTCCAGAGCGGTGGCCAGAGAGAGCGACACAACTGAGCCACGGACACACACAGCAGCTCCAATGTCTAGATCTCTCTCCAGAGCGGTGGCCAGAGAGAGCGGGACAAAACTGAGCCACGGACACCACACAGAGCTTGCCAACGTCTTGAGATCGCTCTTTCCAGAGCGGTGGCAGAGAGAGCGACACAACTGGCCACGGACACACACAGCAGCTCCAACGTCTGAGATCTCTGCTCCAGAGCGGTGCCAGAGAGGAGCGACACAACATGAGCCACGGACACACACAGCAGCTCCAACGTCTGAGATCGCTCTCCAGAGCGGTGGCCAGAGAGAGCGACACACAGATCGTCACAGGCTCCCACACACACACTCTGTATCACACGGGTGAGGCTCGGCCGGCCGGCTGTGGCCACTGGCAGCCGCCATCAGCCGCCGTCAGCCGAATGGCGTCTGTCTCTACATGGGCCTGCAGTGGTGACAGGCGAGATCAGCACTGTCAACTGTCCGCCGGCAGCCGAGCAGCTCCTCAGTCCTAGAGCTCGTCCTCGGCGTGACCGTGGCGCCGCGCCGGCTCCGACTCCGGCTCCGGCTCCGGCGGGAACGCCCAGAAGGTGGACGGCAGGCCGAGTGCCTCGCGCTCGCGAAACACCACCGCCGAGAAGGAGGACACGCAGTTGCCGATGAACAGGTTGGAGCGCGCCAGCAGTGCCAGCTCGGCGTGCGGATCCGACGGACGACCCGATCCGTCCGGCTGCCATGTCACCAGCTGAAACTGCACGGCGCCCGTCGTCAGTCACAGCAGGGTAACAGTAACAGCAGGGTAACTGTCACAGCACGGCAACTGTCACAGCAGGGTAGCAGTAACAGTAGGGTAGCAGTAACAACAGGGTGACAGTCACACCACACGGCCCGTTAGTAGGGGTCGGAGGGCTCAAACTACCATTCAAAAGCTGAGCTCACACTGAATCCAGCGATGCAGTTTTTTTCTAAAATTTGGCGAGAGCATTTTTTCAATCAGCATTTTGTCCGAAATCGCGCCCCTTTCGTTTGGCCAGGGCTATCGCGTTTGGTATGTCGAAAATGCAGACTAATGACATGTCTACCGATTCGTCATGCTCTGCACGTCAAGGTCTCACATAATTCAAAGCCATTAGATGGTTTGCTTGGTTGCACGGCTGCATCAAAGC